>JAUCNO010001888.1:5284349-5303141 GCA_032353835.1 Enteromius viviparus
CCATTATTGTAACACCGCTACGTTTTGCACTTTGGACCAACGTAGTCAGGGTACGTTTTTGTATGAGACTGGGTTGCCACTTGACATCACCACCTGATCCAACTCACATCTCCAATCAACAACCACTTAAAAGCACACACCACTCTACACACAGTGTCCAAGCTTGTTCAATTGAAGTGGACTTCTTTATCTCAGCGAACGCTATTTGATTTACCTGCTTTATTTACCTGTCCTCGTTGTCTCCTAGATCTCCTGTGTGTTCCAGCTCCCAGGGATTCTCTCCTTGTCTGTATTTGATTGCACTTACCACCTGTCTTCCGTCCGCTTCGTAACAGATATAAAGCAGACAGACTAATGGCTGGTAGTTAAAAGCACAATTACTTATAGTTAGTACAATTAGTTAGCACAGTCTACAGAATATTCTATACTTTGAGCTTAAACCTGAGATGTTCAGAGCAAACAAAGATAAAACTGACCAAATACTGAGGAAATTTAAAAACTAGAAGGAATTATATGTTTTTATGATTGCGTTAGTGCAAGTTATTGAATGGAAACATTAAAATAAACATTAAAATATTCTGATGCTATGGTTACATAAATTTTTTTTACCCAAGATGTTTAGATTTAAGTAGCTTCAAAAGTTTAAAGATAAACACTAACAGGCCATTTATGGGATATCATAATTCATATTTAACTGTAAAATGAGAGAACACCAGGCCTACGATTTAAATGGAAAGTGATGTGATTTCTATTGGTTGTCTGCCATATGACGGATGATGTTGCCATGGTTCCTTGAACCTGCCTTTTTGGTTGATCCCCAAACACTAGTAATTACATTCCCATCTGTCCTTCCTCACCATCCACCATTCATCATCACTGCAACAATTTCATTAGTTCCCACTGCATTAGGAGCATGCTTGTGTAATTGGACAGAAGGAGAGAGATGTGAGCAGCCCCGCTCTCTAACTGTGTTTGACAGGGTTAATCTCTCAAAACTTGCTTTTTTTCTTTTTTTTCCCCTACTTGTCCTGTTGGACTAGAATCACCACTGGTGATTTTTTTTTTCTTAAGGGCTCGTCATCAGGAAACAGGGCTTCTTATTTTCAGTGAAGAGCTGATCCTTGTTCACATCGCAGCAGGGTTATGTGTTTGCTATGAGGCCAATACCCCTGCTGAGCAACCATAAGAAGGCCTATAATTACCTTATGCTTTGACAAACTAAAGCTGGAGCTATGGGAAAAAGACAATGACCCCCCACTGACAGTTTTGATCTGAAACAAAGGCAATCATTTTGAAGAACTTGACTGACTATGATTTGTAAAATCAATGTGTTGATATTTCAAACCATATCACACTGTGCTAAATTTAACTCAACAGCTGAAATTTTACTGTAAATATAGATGGCGAAACTGAAATAGGTGGTCATCTTTGATTGTATTGTGATGATTCTAAGGCCTATGAAAGCGTTAGTTATGATGCTTCACTTACTGCGAAAACATGAATGATATGAAAGTTTCCCTTTCAGTCAGTCACTATGATGTTACATCATTGACTAATGTCATGGGATCCGGCCTGGGAGAACAATCAACTATGATCTTTGGAGAAAAAGCCAGTGAGAATTGGCCAGTGGTTTTTGCATGCCTAGCCATTCCCCCTGTACATGCAGTAAGATGGAGGCGTGCAAACAACTCGTAACTTTCTGCTTCGGAGCCGATCTCTCTGCTGTTTGAAATCCTTGGTTCCTGCATTAAAGGTAAATCAGGGAGGGCGGACAGGTGTCGGTTTGCTGCATCATTCCTTTGGATCTGGGCCCCGATCTTACGTTAAGTGATAAGTGTATTTCTCAAACTGTCTCTTAGGAATTTTCTTAAGTCGCTGCCTCCTATGTCCGACGTTACAAGGCGCTGTCTACAGTGAAGGTCCTGAATTAGCTGACATCGATTGCTCAGGAATGGATTTTTGACTACTTTTGAATTACAGCGTTAAGAAAGACGGTGCTTTTTATTGCACTAAATTCTTTTACGTAATAGCGTTTATTTCGACATGGGTTAACTTATCAATAGCAAGCGCTAATAGACAAATATATAAATGAAATCACTAAACTGTCTAATATTTTCATGTAACCTGTAGTGACGGTGAAGCGAACGCTGTGCTGCTGCTGTTTCTCAATCAACTGTGATTGTATAACTGGTTTTAATGATTGAAAAACTGATTCCATATAGCAATAAAACCTTTGTGAAAGATTTTGCTCTATTTATCCACAAGGAAATTAAAGTATGTTTTAGGTGGATGTTTATTTTTAACGCTTGTTTGTAGTAGCAGAGTATCGACATTAGTCTGAGATGGAGATGATGAGTGTTTGAAAGAGGCCGTAGCCTTCTCCCAAACCTCCAAGAAGCTCCCGGCATTAAATCTTAGCACTGCAAGCAGCTGGACATCAGGACGTAAAGCGTTAGAGCGACGCATTGGCAAGCGCAGGTTTGAGCAGGTCAACAAGTTTCAGGATCTGTTGCCTTGGAAGGCGAAACTTTTTTAAAATAGCCACCTCAGGCTGAAGTTTTGCCTAAAGAAAAAATTTAAATGCACTACACGGCTCTGCGGACGGCGCCGTCTTTGGTTAATCACAAGAACATGCTGTATCTGTTGTTTTCTGGACGCCACCATGATTACCCCTTTATGCGATCTTAGAGTTAGAGCCAAATTGTTTGCCACCTATTCATATTAAAAGTGATTCCCTTTTTTTAATGAATTAGTCACATTATGAAAGTTCACAGTTCTTGCTAGCAGAGAAGCTTGAACTGTGTCAAATAGAGGCCTTCCTTCACCCTCTTCGGATCTGGCATCTTATCCCACAGTTTTGTCCAACCGTGTTCCCCTCATTTAGTAAGACTTGTTTCACAATTTGCTCTGACCCCAACTCCTGTTACGTCCCTCTTGCCACAAGGTCCGACTGCGCTGGGGAGTCTGTTGCAATCGGCTCCTCAGCAGACACCTAATTGTGGTTTGCACACCGCCATCCTATATACCCGTAATATTTGGGGAAGTGGCTAGGCATGCAAAAACCACTGGCCATATCTCATTGGCTTTTTCTCCATAGATCATAGTTGATTGGTCTTCCAGGTGGGATCCCATGAAGTCAGTCAATGATGTAATGTCTCAGTTCCCTCCTTCAGGGAATGAGGGTTACATACGTAACCGAGACGTTCCCACCAATGTTTGGGAACAATATGATGTTTCTCTTTATTCCTGCCCACCATAAACTTATTGCTCCTGTTTGTCCCCATACACACTCAAAAATTATTTGTGGACTAAGCTTAATTCAGTTGTGGACCTTGACTCTATATTCCGAAAATAGGTTTTCTTGACATTAAATTAAATTGTGAAGTCGACTCACCTTGAAGGAGTGGAGTGGGAATCTAACTGAACGGAGTATAACACAATAAAATTAGAAACCTTGCTTTTGCAACTAGCAGTGCATGGTATTACTATGATAAATATGAAAAAAACATATATAATTACACATAACATAAGGTGTTTCCAGCAAGGGCAAAGAAGAAAAAATATATCACTCAGCAAGCATTTTCACAATAAAGGCAATTTCACATGTAGATTAATCGTTGAGTTTAATCGTGGTCGGCAAAACAGGTTCAGAACAACAGCATACAGGATTACTGAGATGGGGCAAGAGACAAAGTGACACAGGCGATAAGTCAAAGAGGCAGGCGGCTATACAGAAAAAAAAGAAGAGAAAATGCAGATCAAACAGAGAAATGCTTGGAAAATGATAATCGTAATCACAAAACGAAATGAAAGGTGTTAGACAAACAGACAGGTAATTATACAGGGGATAATGAGGGGATGATTAGAACATGATGACCAACAGCTGTGAGGGGAGAAGTGCATACTGGGATATTGAGTCCGGTAACTGAATGAGCAGACAGAGACAGGCATGCCAGCTGGGATAGTGACACTAAGTATGACATGATGTAAGCTGCATCATACGTTGAGTCAGAAATATATTTTTGTTAAAAAACCCCAGCTCCAATTTACGAAGCTTGAAAATAATGGGCACTATCCACCCGTATTACCAAGCTGAAAGTGCCAGGATAAATTGCTAAAAAATTCAGACTGTGTTAATGTACATGAAGAAAGTCATATATACCGAGGATGGCTTTGGGGTGAGTAAAATATGGAGTAATTTTCATTTTTGGGTGAACTATTTCTAGCTTTACTATTAGCCCACTTTTTTGTATAAAAAAGTGAACTTAAAATATACTTTAACTAAACAACTTCTGTAGTTTTTTTATACTGATAAAAAAGTTCTTTAAATGAACATAAAGAGCAATCGTAATCTCACAATGCAAGAACTATAGCTAAATGTTTGTCTGTTTCTGTGTAAACTCCCGAAACTCTTCTAAATCCCAAAATAGCACTAACATCTCTCTTTTGTTTGTCTAGCACGCTTTGCATGGGACTGGAAATTCCGTGCTGGATTTACCAATGCTGTACTAATACTAACAGAAGTCACTCATTTAGTACCAACAAAAATGGATTAAGTAAACATCTATTTTACAAATTTAAATGGATTGCAATAAAATTAAGCTGTGACAAAATGTTTGAGAACTCTGTTGCATTAGCTCGTTTTAATTAAGTAAATTGCTCAGTCATTGTGGCTTTCATTCTGCTTCATCCTCAGGGAATGATTCACTGTGGAGTGATATGTTATATAATGCTCTACATTCTTTTTTTAAATATTGAAGTATTTCATTAAAGCCAATTTCTAAAGAGTTTTGGGAGTTCAAATAAAGTTCATTTCTTAGTGTCACCAGAACTCCAGACGCCCCTCAGCATTCATTTCTAGACCCACAATCATTCTTTTAAAACAGGATGAACAGACTTCCCAAGTCTGCTGGAATTTCCGGGAGTCCTCCATATATTGTTAGTAGCTCCCTGATGCCCGGGAGTAGACGGTGAAATCATCTCCCTGAAATTAGTTTTTGGAGGTTGGGATGTCTGGATGAAACATGAGAAGGCTAATGTGGAAGTCAAACAATTGCCTAAAATGGATGGTGTAAACTTGTAGCGAATAACAACATTTAGTTAGATGATTACATTGGTAAACTCTTTTAAGCATGTTATTCTCTTTGTGTTCACAAGGACTTTCCTCTGAAGTTAGTGCTTGTGAGCAGTAGTCCCCAGTTCCAAAACCTCAGTCACATTTCCTATTGTGGGCACTTTCACTGTAATACAAGTCTTGTGAGCGTTTTACACGAAACTCTTACGCAGACCCATACAGAAAAAAGCCACGTGTGTTTCAGCTGACTTTCCATTCAAATTTTTACAATACACAGTGATATACATAAGAGAATGCTGTCCGTAGAGAAAATGTCTCTGCTGATTTATAGCGCTAACCCTCAGGCAATTGGAAAGAATCCACAGTAAACTGATATGAAAGTTATGTAAGATCATTATTCAATGCCAAACAGGTGACTATGATAAAAAAATAAAAAAATAAAAAAATAAATCAAGTTTAAAACACAGAAAGAAATAACGTGTTTTGTAATTGAGTCAATATATACATGAACAACAACACTTCTCTCAAGTAAATTTTTGATGTTTTAAGAAAGGGTTCAAGAGGCCTACATCAGTGAAAGAGCTTTCAAAGTCACTGTGTGAGTGTATTGTGATATGTTGCATTGTGTGCACTTCTTAGTTTAAAATGGAC
Source organism: Enteromius viviparus (assembly GCA_032353835.1). Lineage (NCBI taxonomy): Eukaryota > Metazoa > Chordata > Actinopteri > Cypriniformes > Cyprinidae > Enteromius > Enteromius viviparus. The sequence goes on from JAUCNO010001888.1 coordinate 5,290,075, forward strand.
CACGATATGTGAAAAAAAGACCTAGAGATACCATAAAGCTGCTACACACTTCCATCATTTAGCCATTTAATATTAAAGTATGAATAGTTGTCATTTTTAACTGGAAATAACCTACATTGTAGCTCAAATAAAAACGGGGTGATGTAATCAAAACATGCTAGGACACATTGAAGTTGTGTGGGAAGGTAACATGATGTTCTGTTAACAGATCATCAAAACAGATCTAACTTAATATCTTGCTTTTTCATGCAACTTCCACTGCAAGAAACGAGATATAAAAGCTACATCGGCCCAGATCTAAACAAATGAAATGCCTTATCCTCACACGTAGTCTTCTGTATTCAAATAAAACCTTCTAGAGTGAACCATGCAAATGAAATTAACTTTTAAAGGGGGATTAATTTGACTTCAATTAAGTTTTATTTGTTTGTTTAATGAGAAGAGTCATTATTTTTCCACATCTTCAAATGAGTATCAGACCAAGACTTTTATGGACTTGGGGTGAAATAGCAGAGGCCTAACCTAATAAAATATTAAATAAATTTAATATGAAGCCCAGCCAAGTTTGCATTTTGTCCAATTTTATGTTTTATCCAGTCTCCAATTCCAATGGCAAGCCACAGACACGGTCTGTTCACTGACTCTCTATTGCACACAAAACTGGCAGGTATTGTACCAAAACTGCCAGTTCAATCTGGGGTGCATTTCCTGTATAATAACGTCACTCGCTAGTTGTCCATGCATTCTTGTGGAAACAAATTAACTAGTCACATTGGTTCAACTGTATAAGATATTTATTTATTTGAGATCTCCAAAATGATGCTGTACTGAACATGGCTCATAAAGACTCATTTAAAATATATAGGCCCGGTTTCACAGAAACAGCTTAGGTTAAGCCAGGATTAGGCGATAGTTCAATTTAGGCCTTTAAGTAGCATTTATAAATTTACCTTAGATAGAAACATTACTGGAGTGCATCTTGAGGCAAAACAATAAATCTGACATTTTAATATCGCTCATGTTACATGCATTTCAGTCTGGGACTAGGCTTAAGCCTTGTCTATGAAACTGGGGATACATCTATACACGATGATACAAATACAAATTACAGCTATACACCTAAACCGATACTAAATATACACCTACACATACCTTCAGGCAAAATATTGCGCAATTATTTTTCAATTAAAGAGAGGGTGAGATCACAAAATGATGCAATTTACAGTGTAACTTAAAAACTTTCCAGTTTCTTTTTTTAACGTTTCAGCAGATAATCTTATCCCAAAAATCTCAAATTACAATGTAAACACTAAAGAACTAAAGTGATGAGATATATCAGTACTGGCACACTTAGATGGCACTGATTGTAAAAAATGAGGACAAACTTTTTGAATCATGGAGGCATGGCACTAATCCTGCAGAAATATATATATATCTACACATTTTAATCCAAAATCAGAAAATAAAATAAAATTAAGCATAAACATTTTTTCAATCTCAAGGTGATCATCATTGGTTTCTGTATTGAACTCATTAATTATCGTATTATACTATAATACAATACTTAAATTACAAGACATTGAAGACAAAATATTTGTTATATTTCAAATAAGGCTGCATTTATTTTGATTGTCCACTTTAGACATACTGACAGTCAGTAACTTTGCAACTAGCAGTCATTAGAGTATTAGTAAACTGTCTGCCTAAAAACATCTAACACTTTATTTTGATAGGTGTACAACTTACAGCATACTGACTATTATGAGAAACTTTGCAAGAATAACTTCTATTAACCCTAAACCTACTCTAATACTCTACTCTGAGAATTTGTTGGCATGTAGCTGACATAGTGACTTATACAGGGCCCTCCAGTAATATTGGCACTCTTGGTAAATCTGAGGAAAGATGACTGTGAAAATAAATCTGCATTGATAATCCTTTTGATCTTTTATTAAAAAAAATCACAAAATTCGAATCTATCATTGAAGTAAAACAATTGAAAATGGGGAGAAAATCTTAAGATGAAATAAATGTTTTTCTCCAATACATGATGGCCACAATTATTGGCAATAACCTACCTACTTTTAACCTGTTTTAGTTTCATCTGATCATAGAAGCCAGTCCCATTTGTAGTTCCAGTCCTGTCTGACAACTGAACATACTGGAGATTGGTTGATTTGGTTTTTCCTCATTGTGTTGATGATTAAGGGAATTTAGGATTTGTTTTCCCTTCTATATATGTTTATGTGAAACAAGAAACCATGGCTGGATAATTTCATGTCCATAATCACCCTGGTGTGTGCAAACCTGTAAATATTAGTGGGAATATACTTCATATATATTTTTTACTCATAATAAAAATTCTAGGGGTGCCAATAATTATGGTCAACAACTATTGAAGAAAAGCATTCCTTTCATCACAAGAATTTCTCCCCATTTCAAGTGTTTTAATTCAATGGTAGGTTAGAATTGTGTGATTTTTTTAATGAAAGATCAAAAGGATAAACAACGCAGATTTATTTACAAAGCCACCTTTGTTCAGATTTACCAAGGGTGCCAATATTAGTGAAGGGCACTGTATTTGAAATTGCAAATATATTTTATAATTTTGTCATTTATGTGACATCTTTGATCAAATAATTGAAGGCCTGGTGAACAGACGTGACTTCTTTACTGACCCCAAACCTTTGAATTGTAGTAAATAAAATATTTTACTTTACTTGGATTTCCAAAAATATATTAATTATTCACCACGACAAAATATATTTCAGTCATGTCAACACACGCTTGATGTTTGCCCGTTTACATGGAGTGAGTTTAGGCGTCTTGGAGATAGCCGTTGTGTGTGTTTGTACGTGTGACGGTGTGTGTGTGTGTGTGTGTGTGTGTGTGTGTGTTTGTACGCCATGAATTATTGAGTCTCGCAGAGGAAGAGCGAGGGAAGGGAACAGATAAAAATAAATAGCAGGCAGGTCTGTCTCTGCTGGTGCCTGAATGTTAATGCGGCTGGTGGTAGCCGTCTTTAGATCCCATTACTCCTCTTCAGGAGCCTCGGCTGTAAACTTGATCTTGATATGAAAGGTTTTACTCAGATATAGTGGAGCGTGTATCTTTACTAACAAACACAGTGCTTTGGGAAACACACGATCATGAATGCAGTTATACATCACTCCAATCAGCATTGCTACAGTTAGTGAAAAATTACAGTAACTAAAACAAAGATGAAATAAAATGAAAAAGATCAGATGTAGAACTATTAGATGCAATGACGCTGAAATAATTAAGTCTATCAAATATTAAATAAGTCTAAATGATGAAAATCTTAAATACTGAAAATACTAAACTAAAATTACTATCAAAACTAAAAGCATAAAATTTAAATACACATTTTAATAGCATATAAATAATACTAAAACATTACTAAAAGATGATAGCTAAAATCAGAATGAAAACATAACATAATAATAAGTAATAAATGTATATATTTAGATATTTTAAGGTAGTAATTCATAATTTCATAGCATATAAATAATGCTAAATCATCCTTTGCTTTCAACACTGGAAAGGTATTAGCATTTAATGAATATTTGCAAGCAATTAAAACAAGAAATGTTGACATAATAAATAAATAAATATTTTAGGCTGAAGTAAATAATAATAAAAATAATTATATTAATAATAATAATAATTTAACAAAATGACTAAATCATGTAACTAAATTAAAAATAAAAACACAACATATAATAATAATAATAATAATAAGTAATACATGTAAATAAGCTATCGCAATACTTTAATTCATACTTTAATATTATATAAATAATACTAAAGAACACTAATTTAAATCCCGAAAAGGATAAATGTGACCATAGACCACAAAACCAGCGTCAGTTTTTAGAAATTGAGATGTATACATCATATAATGTAAAAGCTGAATAATTAGCTGTTCAAAGAATTTGAGCTTTCCACTGATGTATGGTTTGTTAGAAAAGAAACAACTGTTTGGACAAAATCTGCAAACAAATAAAGCCTAAGTTGTCCAAGTGAAGTTATTAGCAGTACATATTAATAATCAATAAGCTTCAAGAAGCTTCAAAACTAATTTTGACCCATTAAATGCTTTTGTGCTCCAGGCTCACAAATAAGAACAGTGTAATTAAATCTGCATGATTTCACCCAGTATTTGTGTGTACTGTGCATTTTATAGCTAAACTGTCACTATGCGTTCACTATTTTGCACAAGAACCCTGACATCAAGTATTTCTCGTGATGATGAACTGAAGACGTCTCCTATAGAGCTGCTATGTTTTACATCACAGAGTTTGGAGCTCAAACCAAGCAGCTGTGAAAACCAAAGGCAGACTGACTTTAAGATTACCGCTTCGATTAATTAGCATGAAGCGTGTGACGGCCTCCATCAGAACTCTGAGAAGTGAAGTTTGAGAGCTGTGGGTGGAAGCGAGGTGTGAATTTCGCAGAAGATGCGTGGAAACAGGTGTTTGTGCTCCACGCTCGGGCGTCCCGCTCTGAAACATGACACTCTTAAAAGACAAGTTAATTAATTGTGAGCCGTTCTGTCCGTCTCAGACAGTACACGCTGTCAGCAGGAGCACTGATACGATGGGTTTGATTAAACATTTACTTTGAATGCAGCGTAAGCCTTGGATAAAAGTGACTGCTGAACACCTACAAGTTAATTAGGAATATACTACTTCACGGAAACCAGAGGCAGAGTGTGTTGTCAGGATATAACATTTACTTGCTAATGGCGTAAAAAATTCAGAAGATTTATTTATTAAATAGCTTAACTAAAATTTAAATAAATTAAAAATAAATACGTATGATCTTTCATTTATGCACTTTGATTACTCAAGCAATTGTCATTTATTAAAGGGTATTTGAAATCTTTAAATAGTCTAAATGAAGACTTGAAATTTATTTCACGAGTTCGTGCTTCCTCGTAACGATAAGGTAAATAATAAGCAAAGTTGGCGTGCTGCCTGGAGGGTGAGCCGGGAAGCCCTAGTGATTTGAACCCTAGCGAGGGCAAAGTTCGGCATCCGGGTCGGACCCTGCGTGTCCACCGTGCAGGAAGGCGAAAGAGCAGGTGGAGAAGGGGCGGAGGAGGGATGCGCGAAAGACGATAAGCGGAGAGGAAGGAAATGGGTTTATTTATAGTAGGTAGGGAAAATCTGATTGGCAGGTGAGATGAGAAGAACGATTGAGTAATGCGGTGCCAGCCATTATTAATTGTATACGCTCCTCCCGAAATACGTATTAGGTGTCACTTATGTGTAGATTGTCAAATTTTGATTGCATGATTTGCTGTTGAAGTAAATTAATTACATCTATCATCTAAAATAAAAATATATATATATTTATATGTTCAAAACACAATAAAAAAGAAAAAGAAAAAACTATCAATTAACTTTTTGAATCAAGAAAAAATTGTCTAGCGATATTTATAATGTATTTTTGACCGATAATGCACATGTATATTTTATTAACAATTGCATGCATTGCTGATTAGGTAAATTAATAACATCCAGGGTCCAAAATAAAAACTTTAAATAAATGCAAAAATCACATTATTTATTTTATTTCATTTATTTATTTTAAATTTTTTTTCTTGCTTTTTTTTTTATTAAAAAAAGGTTTGGATTTAACCAATAAACAAGAAAGTCTGAGGAAGGAAAAAAAAAAAGCTTTTAACATTGAAACATGTAAAACTATTAAAATAATAACTAAGCTAAAATAAAATATTTTAAGTACATAACACAAAATTACTAAGAAACTGATATAAATACTGAAAATATAACACATAAAAGCTAATAAATGCTATGACAGTATATAAATAATACCTCACTGAATTAATCAACAGTCTAAATATTACAGTTCAAAGTTACTCGCCAGCTATTTTATTCACTCTTCAAAGTCAGGTTTTACTGGCACTGAGTTTCTTGAATTGTTAATTTTGGATTCTGTATGTAATATTAACACACACACACATCGTCTGAATGAAAGAGCTTTGTTCTCTGAGTGTCTGAAGACAAATACACACAGGTCTGGAGAAAACAGCGTCAAAGCGAACCTCTTTAATTCCGCAGAAACTTTAATAACGCTGGCGATTATTCATGCCGCATAATGTCCTCAGAGCAATAGCAGCCTCAGGATGGCGAGAGTTTCTCTTCGCCCAAGTTAAACCTATTTTTAAACAGACAGCTGACTGCGGGGAGAAACACAGGGGATCATTCATCCTGACAAACACGGACATCATTAAAAAAACACCCACTGCTCTCCTCCTCCTGCTCTCCAGACCCGCTGCATCAAAGAGGACGCTTTATCTGCTGCTGGAGTCAAACATTAGAAGAAGAAGAATAGGCGCGTCGATTTAATGCAGTAATATGGTGTGATTCATTAAGCCATTCCGCCCGGACCGGCCCGTCCTCTTACACTGGTCAGGTACAGTACTGGTGAAGAGGATCCAGTCTGTGAGTGTGCAGTTATATTCCCTGAGATTCAACATATAACGGCAGAAATCCCTCCTGTATGAGGTTTTTTTCATATATTTATATCACAATATCTAGTTTAGCAATATCATATATGACCTGGAGCACAAAACCAGTCATAGGTAGCAGGACTGTATTTGTAGCAATAGCCAACCATATACTGTATGGGTCAAAATGATCCATTTTTCTTTTATGTCAAAGATTATTAGAATAATAAAAGTTTTACGACGCAGTACTTGCGGATATATCCGATTTACGGAGCTTCAGAATCATAGCCACTATCCACCAGCATTACCAAGCTTGGAAGAGCCAGGATAAATATGTTAAATACTCTAACTGTGTTCATCTAAAAAAATACAAAAATTAGAAAGGTGATATGCAGCTAGAATGGCTTCAGGGTGAGTAAAATGTTGGGTAATTTTAATTTTTGGGTGAACTATTCCACAAAGATACATTGGAAATGTCCTACCATAAATATTTTAAAACTTATTTTTTGATTAGTAATATGCATGACTAAGGATCTCAACCAGATATTGTCTTATAATAACAAACCATACATCAGTGGAAAGATTATTTATTCAGCTGATGTGATGTAATATTGCTTTGATTTTTCAATAAATTCAAAGTTAATATTGTGTTACGTTTTAGACAAGGTATTATCTAAACATATAAACATATCTGATTTTGTACAGTTCCGCCGAACAAATAGGGTCAAACTAATACCTAGTATGTAACCACAGTGTAAGTACACACCGCTACATAGTATTTACAGCTGTAATATTACTGTAACTACACACATGTAACACCCCTCAGAATGGTGTGTGAAAGTACACATGTGTAACAGGACTAACAGCACTTGATATTAAATAGACAGTTGCTATGTAGTTATCATGTAATTACTCTGATGTCACACAGCAGCGGGCAGTAAATTAGGCTTTACATATAAATTGTGGTTGGTGTCCAGAATGTTACACTTTATATTAAGTGGCAGTTCCTGAGGAGTTACCATGTATACGTATACACTTGCATTACAGAGGTGCAACAACTCCACTCACTTTACATCCCCCTAAACCAACCCAACTATACTCCTGATCACCCCCTGTTCCAGTTACTCTTATACATACTGCTCTTACAAAATGTAGCTACTGTACAGTATGTAATTCCTGTTACATGACTACTGAGTGAAGTGAAAATGTTACACATTTGTACTTACACACACCATTCTGAGGGTTGTTACAGCTGTAGATACTATGTAGCAATGTGTACTTACACTGTGGTTACATACTACATACAGTACACAGTAAGTACACAGGCATTAGGGACACTTAATATAAAGTAGGACCGCCTAATGTTACAAAGCGTTTAATATTTCAATACACAGTGCAGTCTAATATTTTTGTTGAAACTGTGATCCATTTTTTGGATACGTTTAAGAATGAAAATCTCAAAGGAACATTATTTATTTGAAATAAATCTTTTGTAACATTACAAATTCTGTGCTGTCAATTTAAAAAACACATACGTTCTGAATAAAAGTATTATTTCTAAAAAAAAAATACTACTGACCTCAAATGTTTGATGCTTCCTGTTCAGAGAGGAAACATATGCTATTCATGTTTTTCTGTTATAAGCGTTACCTGGGTAATTGTTGCTATCAATATCAACTCCTCCAGACACTGATTGGCCAAACATCTTGAAGTTGTTGCCCAACAAAGAGCCGGTTATTCTCTGCATTAAAGAAAGTACAAAGACAGCATTCAGAAGATATTTAGACTTAATGGAGTTGTACTGGACTCCAAAGACATGCAAATGGTCTTATTTATGGATGTTCTTATATCTATTTCAAGAGATCAAAATGATGTAATACTTAAATGGGAGCACTTAAAAAAGAGCAACTTTGGCAATCCAAATGAAGAGCCACATAGCTAGGAATATTAAAAAAAAATTGTCAAATAAGAAATGTAAACATTGTTTTTGGCAGTGCTCTCTTAAATACTTGATTTTGAATGGTCAGTGACTGTTTATTTTGCAATAATGACCAGATTTATGCATATCATTTTTTTTACTTTGCAGACACTTTTATAGAGTGACATTTAAGTTTTACATCGAATTAGTTGTGTTGCATTGGAATCAAACCCATGACCTTTGACATTGGTAGTGTCATGCGCTACAATTACTGGAAAAACAGTTCTGTTACAAGGCCACAAAAGCTGCTGCTGATCACAACAAACATCCTGTATGTAATCATTTTGGCCTGAAGTTAATATAATTAGATAAAGTTCTTCCTAAACATTCATTTTTATAACTGGATTCTCATGATTTGGATTTGTCCTGATCACTGCTTAAAACTATATATGGAGAGAGAGAGGGATTTCAGGAAATTACTGCTATTAGACTGAACGCTTAGTACTCCAGTGTGGAAGAGAGAAGAAGAAAGACTCGAAACAATAGGGCAGTTTGCACAGGATGGGGAGGACTGCTAAGATGTGACCTTTCCCGCCTCCGTTTCATTCTTCCCTGCCCATAATATCAGCATAAACAGCAGCTGGGGAACGTACTTGAGAGAAACTCCGTGCAATACCGCTTCTCCTCCCATTGTAGATATATATAGCACCATGCAGATCGTCCTCCTGAGGGGCTCCGATGGCTACATCTGAAACACAAGCATTGCTGCGTTAGCTTTGTTCCAAAATCTAGAGTTCAGTCTAATTTGGCAACATTTTAAGAGTGTTGCAAAACGTGGGCAGAATACAGCAGATTAGCCACCTTCTAAGGTTTAGCATTTAAACGATTAAAAAAAAAAAGTTAATTTTAGGAGTGTGAGATTTTTCCCAACAGCGCTGCATTTATTAAATAAAACACATAGTAAAAACAGCAGTTCTGAAAAATATTATTGCATTTTTTTAAATACTGTTTTTAACTGTATTTTTATATAATTTGTATGCATTCCTGTGAAGACAAAGTAGAATTTTCAGCAGCCAATACTCCGGTCTTCAGTGTCACATGATTCTTTTTGTCTCAAAAAGCATCATAAATGTTGTGGAAATAGCAAAACATTTGTAGAAAGTTAAAAACACACATATTTGAAATCTTTTTGAATCATTTTTTTAAACAATTTAAAACATCTTTGCTTAATACAATTAATACTACCTAAAGGGAAAATAAAAAATAAAAAAGCCTAATTGTAAAAGAAATTCAGTGGAGGATGCAAGACATGAATATCATTTAAGGTAATAAAATTATTATAATGTTAATAAATAGAAAAATAATAACTAGGCCTATATGGCAAAAAAAGATCAAATAAAACTATGAACATTGCAAATGTTTACAAAATAGAGAAAAAAAATTCACAACTTCGTACCTGCCGGTAATTGCTAAGATCAGCTAAGCTTTTTTGCCGTGCTGCCCAGGGAGAAGACTCAGGGTTAGGAGGGCCGCACAGCCCTAGGGCTCGGGAGGGGAAGGAGGCGGACGGCCAGTTCCTAACCCTGAGTGCTCTCCTGCTGAGTACAATTTTTATCCTGATTCTTTTTCAAGTTTTTTTTTTAAGACTATTTTGCAAATTACAGAGGAAGGGGTGGGCTATATGGCAAAAATATCATATAAAAAATCATTAATTTTACTATTTTGCAAGTTGTCTGAGCAGTACAGACAAACTAATTTGCCTTTTCTATAAAAACAAACCCTTTCAAGGTAACAAAGTATAAAAATAAAGAAGGGCTCCAAGTAAGGAGGAGCTGGGGAGGAGGCGGGATACTGAGATTGAGAGAAGGAAGGAGATCTGGTTCTTTATAGGGCGAGGTTAAAAATTTGATAGGGAGATGAGATAAGTGAAAGATTGGAGAGGCAGAGATCGGTACCGACATCCCGAAATTGGTTTTATAAACTACATGTGCTATTTTACAGATGAAAAAAAATGTAGAAGTTATGTACAGATGTACAGTGAGATGTAAAGTATTGTTCAGGTGGAATATGGAAAAAATATGAAAAAGCTGTTCTTAAGCTGTTAAGTGGAGATTTTTCTATGCTGGAATGTAAGAACAGTAAGAAAAGAAACTCAATTAGATTTAGGTTGCTGTTGTTTTCTTATTTGTAAGATGGCATTAGTTACGCAACCGGAAACTGTAACTTGTGAGCTTTGCAAAAAAAAGTCGTGCGCACGCAAAAGTCTGCATTTTTTATTTTTTGCATAATCTGAAAGCTGAATAAAAATGCTTTGCATTGATGTATAGCTTGTTAGGATAGGACAATACTTAGCTGAGATTCAACTATTTAAATATCTGTCATCTAAGGGTGCAAAAATATTAAGACAATTGCCATTTAAGTTGTCCAAATTGAGTTTTCAGAAATACATAAAAACGTTCTAATTGAGGTAGAAATTTACAAAACATCTTCATGTACAGTAATATGATTTCATGTTAATATCCTAATGATTTTTGCCATAAAAAGTTTATAATTTTGACTCATACTGTATAATGCAACAAATATACCTGTTCTACTTATGACTGGTTTTGTGGTTCAGGGTCACATGATATACTATTCATAAAAAAGTATTCCCATGAAGCAATGCAATCACTACAAATACACATAAAATGCATGCAATAATGACATATATACTGTAGATATGTTTGTGTTTCTGAAAATAACTAGCATGTTTTCTCACAAGATAGCTGTCTATATAGGTCAAATTCCAGTCATGTAAACATTATATCATAGTTTTGGCTTGAAAACAAATAATTTATGCTGATGCACAATGAGGTGTAAGTTTAAGAAGGCGTGAGAAGGCATGTTTCACTCTTTTAGCAGCTCTTTGACTGTGGTCTGTTACACATCTTCTGCAGCAGATATGCGGTTGTTTTTTCTAACCATGCTCATGGTGGTAAACCACACCCACTGCTCAAATGAGAATTATCAAGATCATCTTCAAATCTGATTCAGCAATTAAGCAAATACCTAACCATTATAATGTGAAGATGGGGTTTCTATGACAGAAGCTGTGACAAAAGCTTTGAAATATAAAGAAGGTACAAAACAACGAAACACTGAAAAACATGACACAGTTAAAATTGGCTAGTACACTTGGCAAGCCAAATAAAGCAGTTCAGAGTAAGATACATACATATTCTAATGCTGATATGTACAGTAATGTACCTGGATATCCGTCATCATCAATATCACCAAGGTTGATGATGGCTTCTCCAAAGCGTGCAGCGTAGGAGTCACTCCCAGATAACTCAAAGTCTGCCTCTTGCAGTTTAGCCTGAGAAAGAGACACAGTGATACTGAGCATATATTCAGGAAAAGCATTGTTACACGATTGGCAAAAATGTTTTTGTGCCTCGACTGTGACCAGAAAATGTGCAAACTATTGTTTGAGGTATCATAAAATAACACAGTAAATGGTGATAGCCAAGCAGTTATGTGAAGTGTTAAAAGCATGGTGCTTGTTGAAGCAGGTGGTTCATTTGTGACATTATGGGAAAAGGAAACCTGTTCTATTGATATGGCTTCGGTGGTCACAATCAAAGCCTGTGATCAGAATACACACTTCTACACTGAACAAACAGACAGCAAGTTAAGACAGCTCTGAATATGTGAATGTCATTTCCTCAAATGCATTACAATGGAACTTGGAACATTCTCAAAATTAACAATATGAATAGAAATAAATGGAAAATCCCAGTCAAACCCATCAAGGACAAATACAGGTCATATTCCACCCCAAAAGCTTTATGGTTTAAAGAAATAAGCACTTTTTCTCATCCTTTTTAGAGTAAATAAATGTACAAAAAAATAATAAATAAAATAAAACTATTATCTAATATAAAATAATATATTGAAAAATAAATATAGAATAATATTTAATATGTAAAAATTATTTTGGTGATGGTGATAAACGCCATTAAAAAAAAAAATCTGCCTAAATCTGAATTGTATCAAGCTGCTATTTAAAAATCTGCTGAAAATGTGATATCCATTGTGTTATTCTATCATGTTTTCTCCCTTTTTCTCCAAACCACGACAAATGCCAGCTACGCAATATCGCATTCATAATCATACGATATCATGTAGCTTCCCAATAGACGTGTTTAGTGGCATTAATGTTTTTGTAATATACAGTGTATAGCACTAGTGAACTAGAGGGCTGTAACATGCAAAGATGAACGCACTTTCGGAAGTTTAATTTAAATGTCATTGAGAATTTTTTTCTGGTCTATAGTGATGTTGCTCATATTTTTTTCATGAAGATTTTTTAATTTTTTTATTTAAAGCATTGACAAAATTACCTGCTCAATTCATAAAATAATAATAATAATAATAATAATAATAATAATAATAATAAAGATGTAGGCTAATTGATGTATTGTATTTTGGGGGAAAAAAATTATTATCACTTTTATTATTATAACCAAAAGATGGTATGTGTAAACAGAAAATAGTGGTTTTCATCTTGTCACTTTCTTGGTAAAGAAAATGCATTTTTACTCAAATTAAGCGAAATGGATTTATAGCATTTTGAATATGTAAATATTACTTTATTTTTATTTTTTTTATGTT
>JAUCNO010001888.1:5303241-5329671 GCA_032353835.1 Enteromius viviparus
CCATCATCATCAACACATCAGTCCAGCCAAATGTTTTGAGGGCCCAGTGACCTGCTGAGACAGTGATAGATGACTGGAGCATGATGTGGGGACAAAATGATCCAGGGGATGTGCTGTAATGAAATCTGATGAGAACTTATGGATGAGTTGCCGTAGTTACAGCCCCAGCGTGACCAGCTATGGGGTGGTTGTTGGCATATGTTAGGAGTCAAGGTGCTCCTGTTGATCTTGGAATCTTTTATTATTTGAAAATAAAATTACATTTAGAAAAAATAATAAAAATATCTAAACTGAAACATTTAAATCTTGACTGTATTTGATAAAATGCCTTTAAATTATGCGGCTTCACATAAAACAATAAAATATATATTTTTTTTTATTTATTTAATGCTGATTTTTAGATCCATTTTAAAAAATAAATAAAACTATTGTTTGCGAGATGAACCAATATGTGTGTATAAGAGTGTAATTATATATATCGAGTCAAAGTCTCACCTCTCCCTGGTTTATGTAGACATGAACACGTCCCTCCTCCCTGACTGAGCTGAACATAGGAGCCCCAACCAGCAGATCAGACAGTCCGTCTGCATTCAGGTCAACAGCACATAAACTAGCTCCATAATAAGAGCCGAGCTGTAAACAGGAGTGAAAATCACTATTGTGCTCATTCAGTAGAAACATGCCACATGAACACTTTAAATTCTTGAAATATCTTACCTTTTTGCCTTTGGTTTTGGCAACGATTTTCAAAGTGTTGCCCTCAATCTTGAATATGTAGGCCTGGAGTTAAAAAAAAAACCGCTATAACTATAACACAGCCTAATAATGGATTGTATATGCAATGCATTTCCGAATAGTTTTAACACAAATATAAATGGCAGCTCCCTGATAACTTTTTTCCAGTCTCTGTTTCTTTGGTAAAATCATCACACACTATACTGCTACTCACAAAACTCATTGACACTGCAGACTCAGCACATCTGCAAAAAAAACCTACTTCCTCTTCTGCACAGATGGAAGAAGAGTTCAGTTGAACCGTTTTACCGTTCACAACTGCCTACAGAGTAGATGTCAAGAGGGTCTCATATATCTAAATCCATGTATACACAACATCTGATATTCAGTAGGCCTATAGGATATTCAGAAGATTGTTACCAGGCTGTGTCAAACCAAACTAGAGAACTACTTCAAAACTGGGTGTGTTCTAACATTTAGATGATGGTGGTGGTGGTGTAAACCCTTACTTTACCAGTCTGTTCATGCTGAGGAGCACCACCCACTATCTCAGTGCTTTGAGGATCTAGAAAGTGTCCAGAACTAACAGCATAGCCTAATGGGAAGAAAACCAAACATTGTGGTGAAAGATCCCAACTCAAAGTGCAGAGAAAGAGTGGAAAAAGCAATCATTTAAAGTCCAGATCTTCCTAATCTAAAGAGTTATTATTGTAAACTAAAAAGTGGAGAAAAAATAAGCATTAACTGAAATAAAACAAAATAGTATTGAATATAAATTAAAACAATATTTATTTTATTTAAGCTATTTTCATGTAATATAAATAACAAATTAAATGCAAAAAATTTCAATTCAAAATGCAAATGGAAAATATTCAATTAAAAGTCATTTAAAACTGACTGATACTAATCAGTTATGCCAAAATAACACTGCTAAACTAACTTTAACTAGCTTAACTCACTGATATTAGTTCAGTGATATCAGCAGGAATCCTTTACTAAATGTGACTTTAGGGCATGAAGATAGTAATAAATTATTATTATTAGTTGAATAAATCAAATGTATACAAATAAATATGATTCATACTTTACTGTTAAGAGAGGAACACAATAAATCACATGCACAAAATGCTTTTTGGTGACTAAAATCAGACGTTGCTGAAATGTATGTTTGTTTAAAGAGGAAAAATAGGTTGCCATGGCTTCAAAACGAAGTGATACATATTTTGCAACAGCATGATTATGCAAGGTGTCTATTTCCAGTTGAAAACGTTATGTCTCGTACAGCAAATGTGTGTATCCTGCTGCACCTGTTAACCCTGGGTTATACTGTATTTATCTGTGCATACTTAAACATTTTAGCAAAATTACATTACTGTATCTCTAAACCCCAAAAAGAAAATTAACTACCGACATAAAACATCTTAGCAGGTAGTACAACAAATCCGCCTACAGTTCTTTTCATCTGCCTTATAACCCTATCTATTGTGTATGCTTACTCTGATTTGTTACAAAGAGTACAGCATTATCACTTTCAGAACTCACCTAAATAGCTGCCATAGAGAACTTCACTGTCATCATCCACATATGCAGCTGAAATGTTGCTTGTGGTGTTGTAGACAAGAACGGATCCGGTCCAATATGAGGTACCAGGGGCTCCCATGACCATCAGGTCCTACAAACACAATATATTGTTACCAAATCAATTAAATTCAATGTCAGCTCAGTTAAAATGGCAAAAAAGGTTCCTAATACCTCTGTGAATAAATTTGATATCCCTGCTTGACATGACCCATAACCTTCACCAAACTTCCTTTGATGATCTAAGGAGAGATCAGGAGCGTTTATCAGTAGTTAGGTTACACTTGGTTTGAACCTTTGAACCACAACAATACAGTAGCAATGAATATTTGTACCTTTATAGCAGGGGATAATATGACTGGCATGTTTCAAATCTGGGCTGAATCTGAAGCAAACACCATGTGGCAGCTTGTTCTGATTGTCTTTACTAGAGTAGAAGATATTCTTCCACCGATGTCCACATGCCTAAAATTTATAGAGAATAGAGTGAACTAAACAACTATTTAACACGTTACACACAAATAATGTCATGAAAAAAATTAGTTCATTAACATTTCCTTTCTGATGCAATCAGAAGATTTTTAATGTAAAATTTATAATCGCAGTGCGTTACCTCACAAGGTACTGCTATAAAAAAATTTAAAAGGTTAGATAATTAATAAGCATTTTTTTAAGATCTGCTTTTATCTTAATATTAAAATGCAATAAATCAATACTGTTAGATATTTATTTTTTTTGTGTTTATTTTATATTAAAATCTAATTCATTCTTTGTTGACAACACTATCTTTTCAGCAGTCAGTATTCCAGTCTTCAATGTCACATGATCAAATTGAGAAATCAAATTCATAATTATCATCGAAAATTGATAAATGATATTTCTTATCATGATCAATGTGGAAAGTTGTTGCTGCTTAATATTATTGTGGAAACAAAGACATTTTTCTGCATTTTTTCAGTGTTACATCAAATAAATGAGTGTCATTTAATGAAATAAAAATCTTTTGAAACATAATAAACGTCATTACTGTCATTTTTTGATCAGCTGAATGCGTCTTAAAAGTATTATTTTGTTCTTTTTTTTTTTTTTCATTTTTCACCAAACGTTTGAATGGTAGCATGTCATTCAAATCCCAAAACATTAAGCAGCAACTGTTTTCTTGAGCATCATATTAGACACACTGTGACACTGAGGTTTGGTGTAACGACTGCAAAAAGTTATTCTACAGTGTAATAATATTTCACATTCAAACTGTATTTTCCTCATCTAATAAAGGAATCTATGGTGAAAGATTTGACCAAAAGACATACCAAAACATGGCCTTTTGAGGGCTGCCGGGACAGACTGACACCGAGCCACTGGTTATCATTCTCTGCCAAACAAGTTTTTCCACACTGCTGTACACCTCCTAAAATCATACGGTCAAATGAATACACTTAATATGCCTAAATTATTACACAATCCATCAAGAGCCCAAAGCACTTACTTTGTGAAACGAGATGTAATAACAGGTAATGCTGGATATTTGTATGAATCGAAAATGTTGAACTGTTAAAGTAATAAAATATATTTTTGCAGTTTGTATTATCCCTAATCAGTACAAAATGATCAAATTAAACAGGATTTATGCCAGTATTACAGAGTTTACAAACATTTGGAGGGCAGTGTATGCAGTGCAAATGTTTTTCATCTCATGCAAATTCACACCGATCGGTTAAAAGCGTAATCTTGATTGACACAGGATGAGGAGCAACTTACAATGTGGTCAACTTGCAAAAACAAGGCAAGATATAGCTCTGAAAGGAGCATGTTGTGATATATAATGAAAGTGCTATAAGAAGAAGATATGTTTCCTGAACATCACTTGAACCATGTCCATTTCATATTATGTTACAGTAGATCTTCTTGTAGGACTATTGACAGCAACTAAATCTTGACATTTCCGAACAAAATTGGTGCTTTTTTGCTCATGCAAAGTAGACGTAGATGGTTGCCAGGGTATTGCATGTGGTTGCTAAGGTATTTTGAGTGTTTTTAGCCTTTAGTTATACAGTAAAAAGGTTCATAAGAACCAAATCAGAGCCCTGTGTATTGACTCGATTTTAGTTTTTTCTCAGTCATTCCTATTATTTGCAGTGGAAACCTAGATAAGCCTGAATTCTTAAAAAAAGTACAGCACACAGCTCCTCAAAAACCCATCTATAGTGCAGTGAAATGCCACTAATAATGAAATCTTTTCAGCCACATCAACAATCTCGAAACAAACTTGTGTGCACTCCAGCATGGCTTTTGGTGGAAATGATTAGTTTAATGCCATTTCCCTTGACTAAACAGAGACATTTTATTTGCAAGCTATATATATCCTGTAGCTTGACCTACAAAGAAGACTATCCCCCATCCCTTGTTTGGGGTTGGGAGTATAAGCATCCTCTTCCTGACAGGAGGAAACCCTCCACAGTCTGGCTGACCCCGCATGGGGAATTCATTCACAGTCAGGGGTCTAGAAAGCACACACAAGTTCAATCAGAGAGCTTTCAGAAAGTGTGAAGTCTAAACGGTACAACGTGGTCAAATGGAAACGCTTGACTGTTTAGAGCTGACCTAGAACAAACAGAAGGACAAAAAAAGAGGGAGAAATCCCAGCCTGGTCTCATGGAAATGTGAATAAATAGTTTGCCAAATAAAAACAAAAACAGACTTTCGGGTGCATATGGTACAAACTATGATATGCATCTACCCCACAACCCACAATCCTATCTATCAAGTTGTATAAGCACCCCCTAATCCACTTTTGCATATCTGTACCGCAAGTTTTTGTTTTTATTTTGGTGCATTATTTAAATGCACATTAATGAGATTGGGGTAAAAAATCCACCAGAACCTGACGATCATGTTCTCCATTATTATTTGAGAGCGATTTTAACCTTTAGAAAAAGCATCAGATTATCTAGCGAAATCCTAAAAGCCTGTTTTTTCCAGGTTTAAATGGGATTTCAAATATTTGGTGAGCTTTTGGTCCGCAGACTCCGCACATGAACTACTGATCTTTTAAGTACTGTACCAAAGTTTGCTGATGAAATCTGTTGTTACTCCAAAACAAACTGATTGCCAAAATAACCACATATAACATCATTTTCAAAAGTAATCTTTTTCAAAATTAGCGAGGGAAGACCTACCAACAGGAAGCTGCTCACACAGGGAGCTCCTCAGATTGCAGTTGTAGATGGCTCCAGGATTTTTGGTACGAGGATAAAAGCTGGAATCAGCCACAGGCGCTCCCACTATCAGCCTTAAAAATTAATGACATTAAACAAGCGTTTTGCCACTTTTGAAACCAACATCAAGATTTAAGAATGAAAAACTTATGATAAATGGTTCAGTGGTGTTTAAAATGAAGTTTTTCAAATATTTGTATATGTTATTATATATTTATACACATATATATATAAGATGTCCTTAAAGCAGCAAGCATAAGTAAAAACTGTTTTAGATGGAGAAAAGCATGTCACAATGCTGGACATGTTTTGCAATGATGAATCCAGGGGCTGAAATTAATCAGGGTTTAGGGCAAAAGACACTCTCACATGAGCAACTTCTTCTATAAAATTGTATGCATTTCCCAATATTTTACTAGGCTTATCCAGGCTATACTTTATCATCTCGCTTTGAATTAAAAACTAATAATAAAATAATCCCGGAAACAACAAATGTGAAAAATCAATCCCAATAAGTAACAGTATTAAGCTACTATAAACTCTTTAGTAGCAGACAGCTAACTGCTGGAAGAATGTATGCTGACAGAAAGTTTGACTGTCAAGTTGAAAGCCATATTTACTCACACGTGATCATCTATTTTATTTAATTGATTGTACTTAACATCAAAGAAATACAAACAAATGCACAAAAAATGTAGAAAATTCTCATGAAGAAGGCAAATGCAAGTTTGCTC
Organism: Enteromius viviparus; assembly: GCA_032353835.1. NCBI lineage: Eukaryota > Metazoa > Chordata > Actinopteri > Cypriniformes > Cyprinidae > Enteromius > Enteromius viviparus. The sequence continues at coordinate 5,309,504 of JAUCNO010001888.1, forward strand.
ATTCACCCTTGAATTAAAACATTAACTTCTCATGCACTTACCAAGAGTCCTTAGCATGCTGATGAAGCAGAACCGAGTATCCGAATAAGGATCCATTGGGTCCATAAAAAACTAAAGGATGCTCCACATCCAGATTGTAAGAGTCACACAGAATGAACAGGTACCACAGGATCCCAACTACAGATCTCCACTTCAGCAAATCTCTGGGGTGTAGTGATGAATTCATCTCGTCTACAGCCATAGCACCACACAGAACACAAAAGAAAGCAAATGCCGTCTTAGAGCAAAAGTGCAAAAAGTTCGAATAAACTTTTGGTTAAGATATCAGGAAGTTGTCATTGTAGTTGTGAGCTCGCGATGTGCGTTCGCCTGTTGCGCTTCTGCCTCTGATCTGCTCGAGCGCGCCTAGCGATTCATGACGTCACGGCGCTCTGAGTCAAGGGAAGCCTTTGAAGTGAGTGCGAGCTCGCCTCAGGGGCGGGAATGCGCTGTGCCGGGCAGCGGACGCTTCTCACGCGCTCAAACGGTCTCCAGGCACTGAAAACGGAGGAAATGATGAAAAATGAGATACTTTAACCGTCACGTTCAGTTTGACACCCCGAAACAAAGTTTTTTCAGTAACTTTCCGTTTAGTAACTCTTTTCTAAATTGTGTGAGAACTTCTTGGATGTTTTCGTTGACTACTTTCTCTATCGCATATTTTAGTAATTATGATCATAAATTATATAGTAGGCTATTTTAAAGCTTAAAACCTCAGAATTCATCCTGTGAATGAAAACCATTTTAAAATCAATGGGACATTGCTTTACAGCCTAAAGCATACTTCCATTACTCTCTTTCTCCCCTTGGTGGGTGGCGTCATATCAGGAAAGGGTAACATTAGCTACAAAATATATTTAGGGTCTTTTAGAATCAGTAATTTTATAAAAAGAAATATTTGGTGGTTATTTTCATGTTTAGACATTATTTTGTGAAACAAATGAAAAAAAAAAATCAATTGAGTTTGATCGCACTCAGCAGCTGTTCGTGTCTAGTACCCTAAATAAAATCTCACAAGGAAGCTCGTTTTTTATATCAAATGCAAAATTGGGAACATAAGTTATTTAGACATAAGGCTTTAATTTTATTGCAAAAAAAGTAAAATATTCATTTTATATGAGGTAATAATAAACGTCTAAACTTCTATAACCTTTTAACAATCACCAAAATAATCTGACTTATTGTGGTAAAACATGGGTTTTATTAGATCAGTAGAGAATATTAAAAGAGTGAAAAATATTTTGATGTAGCTACAGAATATAGTTTAAAACAACGAGAACATCTATTTTAGCATGATTTTTCAAGTTATATGGTTGACTTGACACAAACTGGTTACATTTGTTCATACATAAACTTTATTTTTACAGGCCATGGAAGCAATTATAGAGGAACGCAATGGTTTTTATGGACAGTTGGTAATGTCTTGCAGCACAAACAATGTACACAAATAAAGTAGTGCTTTGTGAAAGCTCATTTAGTTTGGGTGACGTCTGTCTATACCGGTTGATCTAACAATCTATCAGCCTAACCATCTTTTCCATGATAAATCCTTTTTCACCTTATGACCATGACAAAGCAGATTATTACGCACACGCGCTGCCTTATTAAATGTGTGAGTCTCAGGATGCCTCAGACACAATTCCCCTCTGAGTGATAATAGCGAGCGCACATGTGCTGTGGATAAGGAGCACAGTGTGAGTCCTGGGACATCATCAAGTCTCTCAGACACTCTTTAAGCACATTTGTGTGGCACTTTTTTGCTCTGAGACTCACAGTTTGTGTGTGCATTTCATTCAGTACCTATCAATAGTTACAGCCGCTCTCTCCTTCCTCCATAGGGAGGAATCCACAGAGACTCTTTAATAAGTGTGAAAGAGACTCTTGTCTCTCTCTTTCTCTATCTCTAGATTTTTGAGAATGAGAGGCAATGAATGACCAGGCAGCTGCATCTCTCAACTTGGTTATTCTGGATGTAGTGTTTTACTTCTTAAAAGTGTTTGTTTGTTTTTTTTATGTAAAAATATTTGATGTTTTGAATGGACATCAACAGAAAATTATGATTTTTTCCATGTCTTTCATTCTTTATTTGTATTAAAACTACAACATTGTGAATGATTTTACCATGAAAACGGCTTTATTTTAATATATTTAAAAACTTTTTGTCAGCATCATTACTCCAGTATTCAGTGTCACATAAAATCATTCCATTATGATGATTTGGTGTCCAATCAACATTTCTTATCATCTGTTGAAAACTATTTTCTGTTTAAAATCTTCAGGGAAATCATGACACTATATATATAAATATATAATTTTTTTCAGTTGATCTAATGAATCTTTGTAAATTATAAGTATCCATTACTTAATTACCCAAACCTTTGAACATTTGTGGAGTTAATTGAATTATGTCAAACAACCAAAGTGTGACCCCTAATTCTCAACCTGCAACACTGGCTCTTTTGTTTGACCAATGGCAAATAGTAGAAGTATCTGGGAAACCTATTTTAAACAATCTATATTTTTTACATTTACAGTAGATGCTCCAAAATAAGACGCTGCACCTTTAACTTTTCTGAGAGTCCAATGCTTTAAAAAAAAAAAAAAAAAACATCTGTTCTGTCCAAGACAGCGGCCCTGATATTTTCACCCTTGGTGATGGAGTTTATGAAATACGTTTTTGGATAAACAAACAATCCTTAAAGTGTGTAGAGGGACAAAAGGGGGCTGATTTGTGAAAACTTCTGGGAGGTCCCGAAAAAAAGAGAGAGAAAGGAATGAACTGAACTTTCAGAGGTGCAATAGTAGTTAAATTTACTAGCATGTGCAAATGCAAAGAGCAGAAAAAGAGCAAAGGTCATAGAAGGGATGACTAGTTCTTCATGGCTATTTTGCATGGTCATTGCGATGCATATTGCTGATGTTTTCGCAAGGCACCATGTGCAAAGTATGAAAAACACATGTATGTTTCCACATTCAGCCAAATGCATTTAACTTCACTTTTTTAATGTTCCCCCTAAAAATCACATTTCATAAACTAATTCATAAATAAATATATTGCGTTACATTTAATGTAATATATATATATATATATATATATATATATATATATATTGTTACATTTTTAGTATAATATTATTATTATTATTATTATTAATTCAGTGTTCAGTGTTGTTACCAACTACAGAAATATAAAAAACACCCACAAAAAATTCCTAAAATCTCAGTATAGAGCACTTCAATACCATTAGTCAACACATCTTTACCAGCCCAATAGCGTTAGCCTAACCAATTGCAGGATATTGTCCAATTAACTATAATTTAAAGGGTAGCGCATAAATTACATTTATTAACATGAATGCAAATCACAATAAACCAGTTTGTGCCATAGCCATGTTGTAGTAAATATTAATGTTAAATAAAAAGCTTACACCCACAGATTCCCTCCATTGTCATGACCCTCCAGTGATTCACAACCGGGAAAACTGTCCATGCTAACACCGGCCAGATGGACTGCTGAACTCGTCCGCAGTTGTGCTTATTCAAACTATTACATATATTGAGAATAAAAGCCATACATAATTATATAAGGGGTTATTACAGCATTAGGGGATTATTTTGAATCTGCAGATTAGTTAGAGTAACACATAACTCTAAAATGTGACCCAAATTCCTCTATCTTTTGGAAAGCTCCCATTTTGAACACATCGAGAGGCTGCTATCTGATCCTGCAAACAAAGTGGAAAGAGAATGGATCTAAGAGAAAATGAGGATTATATTGTACAATCCTAGAGTCCATTTTCCTCTTCGCTCTGTGATGTTATGGCCTCTGGGAGCAGAAGTAATGCTTGATGAATTGCCTTTAACATCAAAACGTCCTTGTTATGTGAAACACCTTATGACCCGGGTGACGTCTCTGGAGCTGAGATAGAAAAGCAGTTTTGCTAAGCAGTGGTTCAAGATTTCAGATCTGCACATTTCCTAAAATTTTTCGTCTAGTTACATAAAGGTTTGAAAGCGCAATAATGTGAATGTAATCATGCTATTTTAGAGGTTGTTGTGTAAAATTAGTGGTTTAGTGCTTTTATATAACATTGACTACATAAAAATACTATAGACAGTTTCAAAAAATGTTACAAAATAAAGAGGCTAATAAATGCAGTGGCTGACATAAAACAGTGTTATGCTACAATAATAGAAATCTGCTTTGTATGGAAGTCCGATTACAAAAAATAGTGACATTCGCTAATTTTTATTCTCACAATTTTGAGTAATTCTATATAGTCAGAATTACAAGATGTGCATTAGAAATGTGAGATAAACTCAAAATTGCCCTCTTTTTTGCTGAAATTTTTTGGAATTTTCCCCTGAAATTTAGTCTTTATAAAAAAAAAAAGAAGAAAAATGTATCAGTTTTACTAAATTATATCTCAATTGTAAAGATACATTTTAAGATAAAATTTAAGTGAACATTTGAAAGTTTCAAAACAAAAGGCAAATCAAAATACTGCATTAGCTTAACTAATGAGTGGACAATCTGTTTGTCTAATTAATGATAGATGGGGGTAGTGTGGTGTGCAAGTGGAACAGAAATGTTATGTTAGCTATTTTATAATAAGTATGTTTGGATAGGTATGATTTTTGACACCCAATCAGCCACAGTATTCCTAATTCATTTAATGTTTTTTTTTTTTTTTTTGCAGGTTTAAATCTATTCAAAATCAAAGCAGAATGCCCATAACATGCACAGATTTCACACCGGGCAGCTAATCAATCTACAACAAGACTTCAAATCTCTCAAAGCAGCAGAGATTCTGCAGGAGGCTGTTCTTGGCAGATATTGCTATCAGCAGAAATGCTAATGGGATTCACCTCTTACCTATGCAGAGCCAAGAATGTGGCCTCACAGTGGGATAGAGACCCTGTCTCCTTCCCCCGCTACTGTTCCAGAAACTCTTTCCCCATGAGATCACTACCTTCATCACCTCTCAATTACTGGCAGAAACATTTAAAGAGACATTAAAAGATTCTGGAGGATGTTAAAGTTAAGACCATTCAGACTTTTGCTATTATAATATGACCTATTTATTTACATTTACATGAAGAAAAATGTAAATGTTCTTGAGTTCCAATTCCAGTATTAGTTTAAAAAATAAGACCTGAACACTTTATTTATTTATTTATTTTCTTTCACAAAAAGAATGTAGAGACTTCTTGTGTGTTAATGGCCCTGACCTCCATATGAAGAAACTATTAAACTAAACAGTCAGCAAGTTTCTTTTAAACAGAAGACAAATCCATGCATCCTGGCTAAAACACACTTCAGGGTAAATATAGCAAATAGAAGTTTAAAATTAAAAATATATTTCGTTTAAACCTCAGAGTGATATATATATATATATATATATATATATATTACAAAATGCATGTCAACCAGCAAAAAAGTTAAATTCTAATCTAATTATGTATTTTGGGTCAGTTCAGAATCTATGTATCAATATCAATTGAAATTACATTTTAAAATGCAAAATATATGAGAAAGTGTTCAAACAAAATAAAAGTGTGAATATATTTTAAAATCTAGTTTACCACTATTCCATTAATATTTTACATTTTGAATTATTTAAAATGTGAAAATCTGCAATCAAAAGTTAGATTTGATTTTTAATGGAAAACATTTTTCATTAATTAACCTCAGTTGCTTTATTAGTGTTGCCTGACAATGTTAATACTTACATGAGACAAAACTGAGAAACCGTTAATCATAGGAACAGCTCAGAGCAATACGATTTTACTCTGTCTGGGAGGTTTTGGGTGTTCAGGAGAGATATGATAAGAGGCAACATCAGTGACGGCACCCAAAGCTATCAGTAAAGATGAAGCCCAGCTGTGGCCGTGGCATGCCGTGTCTCAGGGGGCTTCAAATCTTCAAATCTTTCTCCTGTTTGAGGAAGCGATTTAAGAGACAAAGAACAACAGTCATTAGTGAACCCAAACTCAGTACTTGGTAACCGGACCTAGATTTTACTCTGGACCAAATGTCCAACATGTATCATCAGATGTCAGCTCTATGCAACAAATTACAAAAAAATGATAGTAAAATAACAAAAACCTAAAATTAAATATAAAAAGTGATTAACATTACTCTTAACTATGTAAAATCCATAGCATGACACTATTAATTAGTATTAGTCATACTGCCAAGTGTTTGATGTCACCAGTTCTTTTTCATTTCCATTTGCGATCTATTGTATTTAGATTTTACCAGAATTTAGCATTGTTTTTTCCTCTTCTACCTTTGGCCTTTTTGGGTTGCAACACACCAACTGAAAGCCACTGGCTTAGGACTTTTAGCAGGCCGCCAAGCATTGCTGCATGTCCAGATCAAGAAAAAAAAGGTGCATGAAGTCATTTCTGAGAAACTACTTCTATGAAAAAATGTAGTAACTCCCAAAAAAAGCCAATGACAATCTAATCAAGCAAAATAAAACCGGATGTACAAAGCCAGGCAACTCCAGGCCCTTTGGGCAAACAAACGGTCACTAAATCGTCCACAGGCGCATATACAGCCCAGTTAATTGAATCCATCAGCACATGAGCACAGCCATGGAGAATGTGAACCACAGCCATGGGAATAAGAACTATTTAAATCTTATGACGTTACGCTGCTGGGGACTCGGGCAGATCTCTCACGTGGGACTGTAATTAGTCATCGTTACTTTTCAATCACAGGCTGTCGTTTCAAATTGACATGAGGGATTTTTGACAGTCATAACTGTACTTTCATTGGCTCTTGTTTGACCTGGCATTAACTGTATCCTTGTTTCGCCTTATTCTATTTTATCATTTACAGTAAATTTAAAAAAATACAGGTAATTGAAAAAGCTTCCCTATAATTTTTGAAGATAATCACAACGAATCCGATATTTTATGCTTCACGTTCCTTCAGTAAAGTATGCTAATAGAAATAGAGCAATGAAAATGGGGACAAAATTATGTGAGTATCGGTCTGTTCCAACACAGTCTCACAATTTGTACGTTTTCTTACGAGATGGAAAATTCATGCTAATTCGTACAAATTCGGATGACCTTGTCTAAACCCCAGTTAGTAAGACAATTAGTATTTTACATAGTGGAAGCAAAAGTACAAACAAAAATCGTAGATTTAAAAAAAGAAAAAATTAAGTTAAAACATTAATGCGTTTAAAACGTTTTAATTTATTTATGCGAAAAAATTTATTAAAATGATCCTTTGTTGTCAATATGCAATATTAAAAAGAAGATTGTTCACTTGATGCTAATAATGAGTGATTTAGTTATTAATGTGTCTAAAAAAAAGAAACACAACAATAATTACCCTGAATATCAAAAAAAAAAAAAAACAGTTTTTGAAACCTGATGTGGTTTCAGTGATCTGCCCACAAAGCATCTTGAATTTATTAAAAGCAATCCTGTTGTGATCCTGAACAGAAAGCACATGTTAAAGCTGATGTCACAATATCCCCTTCTCCTTTTGCCGGTTTCTTTCCACTCTCCAACTTCTCTGATCCAGCTTCCTAACCTTCTCTTGTTCTCAGCTCGTCTCAGCTGTGACGTACCCAGCTGAAGGCATGCAGCGGGCTGCTTCATCATCCGATCCTCTCATCTCATCTGATCTCCAGGCTGTGGAGACATTTGGCACGCAGCTCGGGCCCCTCTCCCTGACATCTTCATCATGGGGGCCCAAGCCGAAACGGCAGCTCTCTGGTTTCAGCACAGGGCGTCGCCACCGGGAGGCCTCTCGCCCTTTCGGGAAGGTTACTACGCCCCGGTAAGCCCCGCGTGGAGAGGGAGGCAGCAGCAGCGCTCGAGGTGCATCCAGCCAGAGGAGCTCAGCTGCGGCAGAGCATTGGCACCAACCACTCGCCATATACCTGCACCATCCTGTGAATCTAATTGGCATTCAGTGGCTTGATAAATGAATTGGTATAATGGGACAATATACTTGACATATGTGGGGCTCTCTTGAGAAATAGGATTCATCTTTTGTACTTCACACGTCGACATGCTGCAGATACCGACACAGGCTCTTCCAAAACAGCTGCGGCCCTCACACTGACAGCCCCCTACCCATCACCTCGGCAGCCAATCAGCTCGCAGCCAGGTTCACGGCCCAATGCTTCCCTCGACGGGGGATGAGATTAGAGAAGAGAGGAGCCAAAGCTCTACCTCTCGCTTTCGCAGCTGCTTCGAGGCGACCCTAGAAAATCCGCATTGGTTTTCAGCCCTGTTGAAGCATCCAGCGATCTGTGTCGCCGTTTCTTCTCCAGGACTAAAGGCAGAAAGCAAATACACAAACAGAATCAACCTCATTTGTCTCAGGGGCAGTGAATAACAATGAGCATCGAATCAACACATTTGCATATCCAATGAATACAAACCGGTCACATCTGTGAGCGGGACGCATCAAAGCTCTCTCGCAGGTCGCCATGGTGATGAATAACAGACGTGATATCGCAATAAATGAGGCGGTTTGCGCGCTCTGCTTTCCGCTTTTGTTTATATTTATGTTTATTTGTTGGGAAATCGTAGCGATTGCCATTAATCGAAAGCAGGCCAAACAGTACAAACAGACTGGTACTCAGTGAAACTGCAACTCGGAGGGTGACCTTTGCATGTTCCTGGGGTCAAAGTTCACAGCAGGTAGTTGGTTTAGATGATCCGTAGCCATATAATCAGTTCAGGCCTCAGCGGATGGAGGTCTGAGAACAGACGCATCATCAGAAGAACTGACCGGAATAATGACATCATATGTGTCAGTAGATCTTATAAAGGCAACACAAGAGAAGCCTTTAAATCAGTGTTTGTTCATATGTATGTGTGTGTGAGAGAAAAAGCATAGGACAGACTCTAATTACTGTGTAAAAACAACATATGGAAACTTCATTGTCCATTTCATCCTTCAATGTGTGCCATCAAGTCGTATTTTTCTTGCTCAATCATCTTCAGCAGTGGGAGGGGCTTTTTAACCATGGGCTGATCATCTTATTTACTGCGGCTACCATTCAACTTCAATTAATCCAACAACTTTTTATATACAGTAGGTTTATTCCTTCTATCCATATCAGAAACACAGATAAAGGGCCTGAAGCACTTGTGACATTTCCAATCCCCTTTTAACCCCTCATCCTGTTATTTTTTTCAATAAGAATTTTATATTAGTATCAATAAATTGGAAATAAACCCATAAGAAAATTAAGAAGCCTAAAATATATTGACAGAATATTTTCAACTCAAAATAAACATCTTCGTGTTCATTTTATTATTGTATTTTATTGCCGCTTAGCTTTAAATTTATTTTTTATTTTAGTTTTAGTAATGTTAGCTATATGGTACAAGTTAGTACAGTAATATGTAGGTTATATATTAAAAAATTCCTTTTTTAATCTAATATTTATATTTCATGTCAGCATTAGTTCAATCAACATTATCATTGAAAACCATTTTTAATAATTGCATTTGTTATTTTTGCTGTTAATGCTGTGCTTACATGTTAATGTAGATTTGTTTTACTTCCATCATACGTGTATTATTAGCATGAGGTAAACATTTTAATAAATTGCAATAAAACGTGTAATATGAGGCATTTATATTTTGTGGAAACTGATAACATACCACAAATACTTCAGAAATTGATAGGGCTTAGCTTGTATTGAAGCTTTATAACTTGATCTGAGCTTAAACTAATGGCATTTATGCCTGTGGTCTATACTGTAGTTAGCACACTGATGAGAACACACTTATTCACACTGTCTCTCCTATCATTACAAGGACTTTCCATTGATACACAGAGACACACACACACTTACACAGGGAGAGAGAACATATCACAGGCAGCACACTGTCTTTCTCCATTCACATACACCAATGTCTCCCAACCCCTCTCTCCCCCCCTCCAGCATCCACAACCTCCCCTCAAATATCTACCGTAAACCCCTCTGGCCACTGCAACTACGTCAGTTAATGAATCAGAAAAGAAGCTGGTTACCAGATGTCCCAGCTTATTAACACACACTATGTCTCCAGCATAGAATGTAATGGCATTCAGGGTTTAGAGAGAGACTGGGGGGAAAAAAGTTAAAACAGAGAAAGACCAAGTGAGTAGGAAAAATGGGCAAAAACATTATATTTTGTTCCAAAAACTATAGTGAGTTGCCTATCTAGAACTCTTATAGTCTGTAGAGATACAGCCTTTGTCCAAATACTTAGTAATAGGCACTGCATGCATCCATCAGAGACCTGGTGAAGGTAATAATAAATTGTGCTTCCACAAGTCACCTTTATTTATACAGTATACTGCTTTAAACAATAAGATTGTTAAAGCAGCTATGTGTCAATGATGCCAAAAAAATTAAATTCTGCTGCAAACCAGCTCTAAAAAGAGGAAAATCAGTACAACGCCGATTCAGTGATGTCATTGTCCAGTCCAGCTCTCTTTGAATAGTGTCTGTGCAATAAAGTGACCAAAAATTAAGTGTCCCCATAAAACAAAGTGGGAAAAGAGGGGATCAGGAAATCTCAGGACTCAAACTTGGGAAAGCTGAAAGTGCAACTACACTAAATGTCGATGTGCTGCCCACGAGGCTATTGCAAAATTAAATGCACAGTTCACCCAAAATGTTAGGCATTTTTTCAGTATTTATTCACCCTCATGTAATAGGACTTACTTTCTTCCTTGACTATAGAGACTATAGAGTACCCAAGACGTCTCACTCGTATAGTTTTGAATGGGGGAAAATACAATGCTTAATATGACCGATCAATCACAGGAAGCCCCGCCCATCTGAATAAAATAGCCAATCACTGATTTGTAAATCATTGCCATTAGATGTTCCGGTTGCCATAGAAACACAACATTCTGAGACGTGTACCTAGGACTGTGCATGTGCGCTAGCTAATCTCGCCTGAGAAATAAGCATTTTATAACGCTATTTAAGCAAAAGAAACAACATTTTGTGATCACATTTCACTGGTGATTTCAAATATGAAATTTTATCGTAAGCTTAGAAAACATTTGAATTTGATGTTTCCTTGTTCAAAGAGATGGGAGCTGCACTTGGATGGGAGAGGCGTTTCAAATATGGCCGCCAAGTGACAAGTACTTGTCTTAAAGAGACAGTGATAACATCACTGGACCCCACTAACTTCTATTTTACCTAAAGACAACTAAAAACCGGGGCCTGCCTTATTATCCTGGTCCTCCTCAATCACATTATACCGCTCATTGTGTAAGAGGCTATACAGTATATAAATCTGTCAAGCAAAATCCTCACAAGTTTATTAAGTCCTTTTTAGAAACATTCCCTTGTGTTTAGTGGACTCTGGACCAGTGGGTCAAAGTCATGGAGAACTACCCCAGGAGGTCAAACTGAAATAGACGAGGGATACAGGAAAGAATTGCGGTTAGCTGATGACTGTTTTCTCAGTACGAGATAAATGGAATGGTATTGCTCAACTGCATACAACACTGTCCACAAAATAACATAACGCCAGCTTAACAAGTTCAGTGACATGAAGTTACTCAACATCGACTGTGAGAACAAGTAATGCACAGTCACAACTGGTCTATTAGGTACAGAAGTCATTTAAACCACCCCAAGGACTTACAGTAGACCTTCTGTGCTTAACAGTTGCTTACCTTAAACTGCATGTCCAAATAAACAGGACAAAAGTCTGACCTCGCATTGGATTCATTTGGGTGTGCTCAGTCAAGCACACAGTGAAACCGCTGAGGATTCTCTAGGTCTGTATAAAAAGTCAAGGATGTGAGGGGAACACTAATTAGTAATATATCAATGACCTACTTGTGTCTCGTCTAAATAAACCGGCAGTCAGCAGGATCTGAATGCCGTTTAACCCAAGCCCAAAGCTGCAATATTCCCCAAAGATAACAGCTTCCTTCCTGACCACCCCAGACCACTGCAATAGATATGATATGCTTAGCTTTTGAAATTAAGTGCTACTAACCACTTAAGCATAGTGTTTCAACAAAGTCGGTCATAATGTGAATAAACACATAAAGCACTTTGGGTCCCGAAGTGTTTCAGAAAAGAACAATATCATTATGGTTCAAAATTGGTACTAAAGTGTTCCAGTATACAAAACGCCACATAACAACCGTAGTAATGCCTGAATGTGATTTATGAGCAAATCTGTAGGGAAACAAATTCAAATAAAATTCAGTGTCGCAGGTTAATAAAATTGCTGCAAGCAAATCCCCAGAAAGAATGCAATATGAATGCTGTGAAAGATTAAAGGCAAGTAAAAGCAAATGTAATCCCAGTCTCACTGACTTTACAAATGCGGAGGGATTGTGGGATATTGCAATTCAATTTGAGAAATGATTCTTTGGGTTTTTGTGTCACTAGGGCAGGGAGACCTAATATTGCAATATAGAATTTAGAGTAAAGACAAGTTGGTGTGTCACTGTTTAGCCTAAAAGTAATAGTTCATCCCATTATTCTTTAATCCTACAAAGGAAGAGACTGGCTTCCTCGTTTTTTGTGAGGTCATGTCACTGTGATTTGTCTTAATGTAGGACACTGACCTTTCAGAAGTACAAATGTCAAAAAAAGAGGAAAATAACGTGCTAAATCAGTAAAATCCGATTCTGCAATTGTGGTTAAATTTGCATGATCAAGCGATATCATTAAACATCTTACTGTCACCCTCAATGACAGTTTCAGAAAGAAATTAATTACTGCCAGTAAATAATTTAAAACGTTTAGATTTGAACAATTTGAATCATAGCAAGTCATAAAACACACACCCGCTCAGCAGTTCACCAGAATAGAGATTATTGCTTATACACAAAAACAATTAAGATGTCTTCTTGTAATTAGTTTTCTCATTTGTTCATATTTGCTGCAAAAATTATGTGCACAATAAAGTAATACTTTGTGCATAAATATTCATTTGTATATATACTTTCAGAAAAAAAGGTACAAAAGCTGTCAGCTTTTTTTTTTTAATGTAAAGATATATAAGATTTAAATAGGTCATTTCTGTTATTCGATGTTATACTGATTTACGTAATGATATTTTCTCTAAAATAGATTCATATATTTTATCATATATTATAAGTCTAATTTATTACTTAAACAGAGATAATTGACTTTAAAAATATTATTTTGTTTTTTACAAACCTTTTAATTGATATATGCGTTCAGTTTCATCATGTCCTCAGTGCAAAGTAATCAACTTCAACTGTAAACCATGAAATAATAAAAGTCTAAAAATATTTTTATATTATGGACTAGACTGAAATGAATCTACTCATGCACAGAAATTATGTGAAATATGTTTCTATTTGTTTACCGTGTCCCTAAACTCATTTTTTTTCACCCTGTTAGGATGTACTTCCTCGCCTTCCAAAATACTGAGATCATTTTCAAGAAGTGATATAGTTTATTTTTCCCCCGCTTTAATTTAATTTAACTGTACAAATGGAGGTAAATGTCACCTCTCACTCATACTTTTTTAAGGTTTTTAAAATATATATTCCTGTTTATCCGATTCTTACAAGTTCCACCCTGTTAGGCTATAAAATGGAGAATGTTCGTCCGATCAAAAAAAAAAAAACTTAAATGACATATAAATGCATCTGTAGAGGGTTATAGCTAAGCATTGATTAATGAAAAAAACTACAGCTAATTTAGCTCAAATTTTTCCACCCTGTTAGGTTTTTTAGAATGTGGAATGTGAAACTAACAGGGTGCAAATTTTAATAGAAAACCGGATACCAGGAATGACCCACATACTACTACAGTAAGTACACTTTAGGTACTAATATGTACTATAAAGTTTCCAATTTGCACTTTTTAGTGGTAAATAAGGTGTCCCAGTGAAAGTGTAGGTGTAAAGACAACAGCAAAAAATTTAATTTAAGCTTAAAATAAACAAACAAACATGAAATATGTAACATGCAATTAATATTCTACAAAAAAATTTATATTTGTATATGCAATTATTAATAATTAATATTAATATTTCTACAAAATCCCAGGTAAAGACTTCAAAATGGATTGCACCAACTAAGACCACATAAACATAAACTTATTAAAATTATTAGTGCTTATTAGAACTATATTATTTGCAATGAGTCTACAATTACAATATCCTTTCCTAGTACCCTTCTACAGTAGATCGCCATTTATAATTCACACCAAGAGCATTAGTTAAAAAATGGAAAAAGTGTGTCTGTTCTTCTGACTAGAGGACAAGAATCTTATAAGTGTCTTACACTGCAGAGGTTATGAAAGCATCTTAACAGACCCTCTGTCATTTTTGTATTATAAATGGCCATCGTAACTTTTCCCAGTGACGATCAGTCTTCTTTATTACCAAGTCAGATACCCTACAGAGATATAGCGTGCTGTCACTGTGACAGGATAACATCCAGCTTTAAGTAATGTGTACAAATGACCATTCATGCATATTTCTCCCATGTTCTGATTTTATAGCACATCTCTCACCTGCTTATTATTTCATGCAGTTCACAGGGATTTTACACAATGTTCTCAGCCTGTCTTTTATAATTTATTTCATGACAGCGCAGCACAAATTCACTAAAGCATTATTCATTCGAGTGTTCATTAATTATGCAAATGAGTTGCAATTAACTAATCTCTTCATAAGACGCCATTTGCATGTTAATGAACTGCATGGTTGTGACATTATTTAATTGGGTAGATAGATACATTAAACGCACAGTGTGAGTCTCCAACTAATATTACAGTCGATGCTTTAAAACAAGTAAAAATTAATAATGTGTGTCACCAGAATTTGATCAGAAAAACACAAACGTTTATCTGCATCTTTAAAGAAAGTATTTATTACCCTGAACATTGTCTACTATAAACACATACAGGATTTATGTGCTACTGTATATTATATGGGGCTGTAAAGTCACGCTTGCCCTGGAGAGCTTGGGTTACAGGCCAGAGAGAGACAGACAAACTACACATGTCTTTGAATGAAGCGGGATATCCTCATGTTATCAGAGGTCTTTTGAAGACCATCTGCGTTTGGAGTGTTTGTGTGGATTTCAGCTATCTCTCAGTTGTGATCTGAAGTGGTGGAGCTGCTCTCTTATTATCTCCAAGGACCTCCACCCACTAACGGACATTTCCGTTCATCTCCTCAGCAACCTTACTTAGCTAAAAAACCTCCTTCTCGCCCCCGACCTTGACCCGCCCCCGTCTGCATTGAAGTGTTCCTGTGAGTAGGGAAGTGATGTGTTTCCTCAGGAAAATGAGGAGACATTATGGATCTGTAAACTAGGAAAGGTCTGGAGAACCAATACTGTCTACTACCTGGAGGAACTGTCTGTTAACATCCTCATACATCTCAACGACAAAAAAACTGTTTCTAAGCCACTAACTCATTGTAACAGGAAAACCACAATTTTACATTTAAAGGGACCGTTTACCCAAAACTGAACTTTCTGTCCATCACTTTTTACTCATCATAACAACAACATTGTATGGAAAAGATAACAAAGACATTTTTCAAAATATCTTCTTTTGTGCTCTACAAAACAAAGTAAACCAAAGTTGTTTTGAACAACACAAGTGAATTATTTAAAGAAAAACACGAAAATGTTTGCAAAAAATGTTTTACAAACCTGTTTGATTTTCTTTGTGCTACAAAACACAAAAAGAACACTCAAACAACATTGGACTTTATTAGCTTACATTTTATGGATCAGAAAACAAAGATTTTTTTTTTTTTTTTCAAGGTCTTCTGTCATGTTTCACAGAAAAAAGAAAGACATGAGTGAATTATTATATTTAGAGTCCTGAATATGTTTGCAAATAATGTCCTAATATTTAACTCATGCCTTTCGTTTGATGTGTGGAACACAAAAGACGATATTTTGAAAATGTCTTGGTTTTGTTTTGTACATACAATAAACGTCAATCGAGATGATAAAAATCTCTGCATTTCTACTGGCTGAAGCAATAAATAAATATGCTTTTTGCTTACATATTGGCCTATTATACTATCCCACATACAAGCAAACCCCTGAAATGAACTACTAGTTCCATTTGATCACCAATCAGCGGCATATATTGTTAATACTAGCTGAAACATACTGTACAACTAAAAAAGCGACTTAAAAATCTAGAAAGTAAGAAAGCCCTATTAACACATTTCACATTTAAGTGAAGTGTTGAAAATGGCTTGGCTTGCCAAATGAACCCTGACTTCCTAGGGGTTTGGAAAACCTGGCTGAAATCCCCTCTCTCCAGATATCAACGAGGTCTGTGCTGTGACGTGTGGATGCATAATTAGCAGCAGCATGAGAGCGAAGTGGTATTAATTATTACGATTAAAACATTAGCCATGCAGCTCATGCGTTCATTGTGATGAAATGGGCCTGCGTCCCCCTGACCTACAAACCACTGCGCACAGGCACCAGAAGGAAGATGCGTAATTGTGTTTCCAGTTCTCCTTAAGACGCTGGCATAATTAGTGTGCTTCTCGCCCGAAAGAATAGAGGTGATTTGGAAAGTGTCCAAATTGCAAGCCTTAATGAAAACGCGCCGTCGGTGAAGGGTAGTCTGTCAAAGGAAGCAAACTTCTCTAGGGCGAATGCATTCGTGTGACTTGGCCGTGTTTAAATGGGATCTAGCGGTCCCGTGAGACGTGGGAGACAGGGTGGTTTTTGGGGTGGGGGAGGGGTGCCGGATTTGGGACTAAACTAAACAGATTTTGAGCCAGAAGGGCTCTGCAGTTAAAGTTTAATGAAACCATACACACAATGAAGCATGAGTGTATGAACATAGTCCACGTGGTGTCCTTCCACACCCTAAACAAAACCGAAATGTATTATTGACCTTCATTGTTTTGTGTCTCATTGGCTACTTTTTTTGTTGTTCAATTACAGTAAATAAATATGTTTTAATATACACCACTCAAAAAAAACAAACACTAAATTAACACATTCTAGATCTGAATGAATGAAATATTCTAATTAAATACTTAGGTCTTTAAATGTGCAAACAACAAAAATTATGTACTGAAGTCAAACTTATTAACCCATGGAGGTCCGGATTTGGAGTCGCACTCAAAATTGAAGTGGAAAAACACACTACTGGCTGACCCAACTTTGATGTAATGTCCTTAAAACAAGTAAAAAATTAAGCTCAGTAGTGTGTGTGGCCTCCACGTGCCTGTATGACCTCCCTACAATGCTCCTGAGGGATCTCCTCCCAGACCTGGACTAAAGCATCCGCCAACTCCTGAACTGTCTGTGGTGCAACGTGGCACTGGTGGATGGAGCAAGACATGATGTCCCTGATGTCTTTAATTAGATTCAGGTCTGGGGAACAGCCGGGCCAGTCCATAGTATCAAAACCTTCATCTTGCAGAAACCGCTGACACACTCCAGCCACATGAGGTCTAGCATTGTCTTGCATTTGGAGGAACAACAAGTCTAACCGCACCGACCTCACAAGGTGTCTGAGGATCTCATCTCAGTGGCAGTCAGGTTACCTCTGGCGAGCACATGCAGGGCTGTTGGGCCCTCCAAAGAAATGCCACCTCACACCATCACTGACCCACTGCCAAACCGGTCATGCTGGAGGATGTTGCAGGCAGCAGAACGTACTCCACAGCGTCTCTAGACTCTCTCACGTCTGTCACATGTGCTCAAAGTGAACCTGCTTTCACCTGCGAAGAGCACAGGGTGCCAATGACGAATTTGCCAATCTTGGTGTTCTCTGGCAAATGCCAAACGTCCTGCACGGTGTTGTGCTGTGGACATCATACCACCCTCATGGAGTCCGTTTCTAGTTGTTTGAGCAGACACGTGCATGTTTGGGGCCTGCTGGAGGTCATTTTTAAGGGTTCTGGCAGTGTTCCTGCTGCTGGGTTTTTGCCCTCCTACGGACCTCCTCCACGTCTCCTGATGTACTGTCCTGTCTCCTGGTAGCGCCTCCATGCTCTGGACACTACACTGACAGACACAGCAAACCTTCTTGCCACAGCTCGCATTGATGTGCCAAGCTGGATGAGCTGCACTACCTGAGTGGGTTGTAGACTCTGTCTCATGCTACCACTATGCGCAAGCACCATCAGGGTTCAAAAGTGTCCAAAACATCAGCCAGAAAGCATAGGTACTGAGTGGTCTGTGGTCACCACCTGCAGAACCACTCCTTTATTTGGGGGTGTCTTGTTAATTGCCTATAATTTCCACCTGTTGTCTATTCCATTTGCACAACAGCATGTGAAATTGATTGTCAATCAGTGTTGCTTCCTGTGCAGTTTGATTTCACAAAAGTGTGATTGACTTGGAGTTAAATTGTGTTGTTTAAGTGGTCCCATTAAAATTTTTGAGCAGTGTATAAAAAGTTAAGCTATAAGCTGTAATTGAGTTATATGGAGTTGTTTCTCAAAGACTACGTTAACAGGAATCATTCGATGAGATTTGCTTGATTCTTAACTTGTCTTGACTTGATTCATTGTCTTTATTTTGTCTCATGTTGTTGTTATCTGTTTTTCTCACTTCTTCTATCTTTTAGTTCTCAATGTGGGTGGCCTTTCCTGGTCTTTCATTGCTTTGTGACAATTAGCTAGAGATCGTTTTCATATCGTCCAGGAAAACAAGGGCCATAAAATGTTTTGTCAGCTCCAGAGTGGCGCAAAATTACATGGCCATTTCATCCTCCAGGTGCAAGCCTAGTTCGGCTCCAATATAGGCAGGCAATCACTCATTGTGACCAGTGAAAGCAGCCCCAATCAAAGTGGTGTCTGGCTAAAAGAGGCAGGCTTCCTAATGAGAGCTCTTCAGTGTAGCAGGGGAATGTGCTATAATATCGGATCTCATCCAAAGAAAAGCCGCTATAGATCACTGCTGCTACAGTATGGAGAGTGATTAAGCAGCATGGCCTCTGAGATCCTCCATAAGGCTTCACACACCCATGTTTTCATTTGCAGATTTATAAATATTATGATGTCATAGGGCAAAAAGACAAAGTGTTGTAAAATAAAATGTAATTTTATAATTTAAAGGTATAGTTCAGCCAAAAATGTAAATGTTGTGATTAGTTACTCATATGCTTTGTAAAATGCAAACTGAAGTTTCTGAGCATTCTTTACCCAGATATTTTTGCAGAATCTTACATTAATACAACAACAATTCATAGTGACTTATTCTATAAAAAAAATGTTATTCTTTGTTGAATAATTGCTTTAAAGCTGTGAAAAATGTGCATGATTCATGACTTCAGAATAGGGTCCATTCACAAGCAAGGCATTCTGGGTTAGACATCTGTGTTTGTGCAGTGTCTCTTTGTTTTTCTGTAGTAATCTGAAGAGATTACGTATTACCTACTTGAGGGTCAACGTTGCAAGAATTTAACATTTTCCCCCAGAGCTGCCATGGATTCCAGCGGCGTGTTTCTCTTTCATTCATAGAGCATATAGTAAGCAGCAATTGATTGATCTCTTAGGTTGAGTTGCGGTTTGACCAAACATCTGTGGTTCTGTAAATTATATGATTGAGGTTGTGTTGTTGTTTTATTTAGCCATATGAAATCTGATTTTGATTTTAAACGACAAATTATTTCCACTCCTTTGAAGTAATTAGGTTTTTAGATCATCTTTCTCCTCCTAAACACTTTATGCAGCAAGCAGCTGCACAGAGGGCTTGGCATTATGAAATCCATTTCTTTGATTTCTTTTGAAGATATACTATAATATGATTTTTCCAACATCTGGGCTGAAAGACAGAAGTACCTTCAAAAAAAACTGAGGAGGATGAGTGTGCTCCTCTATAGACCTCGATTACAAGCAACAGATAAGACGAATTTGTATATCTCACTCCTCTGCTAGTTTGCTTCAAAGTCCAGCTGCATTTAAGTGCAAAAACACATAATTTATGCATGTGTGTGTGTAATGTGTATATTTATTGTATATTATTGTATATATAAACACAAACTCATTATTATTTATTTATATTATATTAAGAGAAATATGTTGTTTATATATTAAATATATTCATATATATTAATATACAGAATATAGCTTTATAAATGTGTATGTGCATTTTCAAGATATATAATGTATGTGTGTGTATTAATATATAC
>JAUCNO010001888.1:5350598-5367902 GCA_032353835.1 Enteromius viviparus
AGCTCAATTTTTGGTTGCAGGTTAACATGTTTAACATGTATTTAAACAACATTGTGCACATACATTGTATAGCCAATAAATCATGTCTTGAGTTAAGAAATATCATGAGATTTTCATCTATATCTATTGTTCTCTTTTTAATACATTTCAGATGACTTCCCTACAGATCTCAATAGTTTCAGATCAGCTTCCAACTCTATTGTGTGTGATACACAGAGATGATGTTTGTGACAGGGTGTGTTCATTACAGATATGTTGGAGGTTTTCATGCCACTCCTCTCTCTTCTGCTTTTCAGACTTTTCCTTCTGTAGTGTGTACTGAATGTCTACTGGAATGCCAAATAAGGCAGTATTTTGAGAGAACAAGACTCATTTTCCCACGTTTGCCTACAGAATGAACAGTAAACCGGCCCAACTGAGGAAAGTAGACACCCAACATTATACTGTAACACCTCATTACCAACATCAACATTAATGGTCAGATCTTTCCTGATAAAGAATGCCTTGAATTTAAATATTTTAGGCCAATACAATCTTTTAATCATGCTCACCAAGTCTTTTGCTGTTGTTGTTGTTAATATTTTCTACTGAATATGAATTTTCAGCAGCCAATATCCCAGTCTTTAGTCCTTCAGAAATTATTCTAATATTGTGATGGTAATATTCTTAAATCATTTCTCATTATTATCATATTAAAACCATTCTTTTATAACCTTTCTGTTCTAAAGAAGTCAAAAAAAATAAATAAATTGTGATAAAGCGATGGTATATTGTCACTTTCAAATAGTTTAATGCATCCTTGCTGAGTTCAAGCATTACATATATATACATTTATATATATATACACACTAGGTTACCCTTTAAGTAAAATCACTTCAATGTTAAAATAGAGCAAAGACCTCTGTGTGCACGGAGTTGCCGTGAAAAGGTCTTCCCTGGGCAAACCGGGAGAAAGAGCAGCATTTTTCCACGGTTGGTGAAAACGTTCTCCTGAATGTCGATCCGACCGTGCGTTTCTGGGTGCGGAAGTTCATTTACACATCTTCGGACGGATATGATCATTGCCTCACGTGTCTGGGCCGAGAACACGCTGAGGCAGCTTTCATAGATGGTCAATGCGCTCATTACATGCGAATGAGCATGGCTACGTTGAGGACTCGTGAGACGGTTGCCCTCTCTCCCTTCCCGCCGGAAGTCGCTGGACCGTAATTCATGACTCCCGTGCCGAGGCGCTTGGCAGACCTCCAGGTGTCTGTCCAGAATGTTCAGTTCGGTGTAACAGCCCCGTGGACTTCTGGCGCACCGCGTATTCCCTTGGTCCTCCCAAAGGAGACAGCTCCCCCCCGTAACAGGGCCGAGTGTGTCCTTCGGGAGCTTCCCGAGAGGCTGAGATGTCTTCGGCAGCGTCAGAGGGTGGGTCAGGCGGTGAGGCTCGGGAAGGCGGCGGATGCCGAACTGTTGGCTATGCTCCTCCACGCCACTGCAGGAATCGGTTTGGAGGTGCCCCGTGCACCTGCAGCCGACCCTTCACAGCTGAATGATTGGTTTCTGGGAGCCAGAGCCAGTGCCTTTCTTCCCGTAGGTGCACAAAGAGCTTACCAGGTCATGACGGGTCCTGTATTAATCATGCCTGTGCCCAGGCTCTTCGTTCTTCTGACTTCCCTCGCCGTGCGATGAAGGTCACAGCGCGTGCCCTTGGTCAGGTGATGTCCACCGCTGTGGTCAAGGAGTGACATCTTTGGCTGAACCTGGCACAGGTGCCAGACACCGAGAAGGCCCACAGGGGCAGGAAGCGTTCCTGAAACAGGCAGCCCGAAGGTGATGAGGACTGTTCTTCAGGCGACAACGACATCTCCGTCCCCACTCCAGGAGGAGGGCCGGGAGCTTCTGTGCACTCAGCTGCCGTCGGTAGCCACATTCTCACAGAAAGAGCAAATTTTCTCATCACGTCCGGGCCCAGTGCCCAGAGGTCCACCTACAGGCTGCCCCACTGCCGGCACGGCGGTCAACGCGACCCCTCGCGGTGGTAGATATGGATGGTACGCCTCGGCTATGCGATTCAGTTCGCCTGTGAGCTTTGAACCGGTCCCTTCTCAAGCTGCCACTGAAACTGCTCACACTGAAGCGAATATTAACATGCATCCGGAGCCAGGATTGGTTCGCAGCCATCGACCTGAAGGACGCGTACTTTCATTTCTTGATTCTGCCTCGACACAGACCCCTTCTTCAGTTTGCGTTTGAGGGTCGAGCATATCAGTACAAAGTCTTATCCTTTGGCCTGTCCATCTCTCCCCGCGTCATCACAAAGTGTTCCTGTTTCTCAGTGTTCCCCTGTAATAGCTGAACCTGAGTCCTCCCTGCCCCGCAGTAGGACCTAGAGCGGAGTAGCTCCGGCTGTGCTACATCTGATGCCGGCTCGGCTCTTCAGCAAAAACATGCATGTGGACTGAGTATGCCCTCTTATACTCAGACATTGATGAGGTGCACCTGAGCGCAGTCAAGTGCATGCCAATATTCATTAGCCTTTTGTATAAAGCTCAAAGGCAATTGGTCTCTTTGGCGAATTCCCCATTGTAACGTCTCCATTCCCTCCTTCAGGGAACGTGGGTTACGTTCATAACCTAGATGTTATATATAAACTGTGCAGAATTTAAAAGAAGTTTTGCTGTTTAAATTTTATTCTAATGTACAATCATGGGCTCAGAATATAAAAAAATAATTTTTATCAGATAATTTATTCTTTAGTGTAACTAAAGACTGTTAACAGTTGTCAAACATTGATGAACAAGTATGTGGTTAAAGGCATAACAAGTTGGCTTTTAAAAGTTGAAGTGAGTGTATTAGGACCTTTATTGTATATATATATAATATAATAATATAAAATATAGTATACATCCTTGCATAGTTTTAAGAGTGCAATTGGGGGAAAGTATATACTAGCTCTGTGGCTTGGAATAAACTGGGTGTATTCAACAGATTTAAAATGTATCCATTTTATAATAAATAATAACTATTTACTTTACATTTGTGCAGTTGATTATACATTGATACTGCATATAGCAAAGGATACTGGACTGCAACCAAGTCAAGTTTTTCTCTGCAGTCTGCACTTGCTCAGATTTATGCATCCAATGACACTGCCGGGGCCAGCGCTGGGTCAGTTCTTAGTGATGAAAACCTGAGCTACAAGGAGAGACAAGGCAAAACCACAGCAAGGAGCTGCAAACTCATGCTCTGCTGGAGTGTGAGTTTAACCACACATACGCTCGCATACACCCACACACACACACATTAGACCCATTCTGCTGAGGTGTGAAACTCACTCACATCAGACTTTTGTCTGTATTCTTGCACATTTTATTTTTACGCTTTTGTTCCGAGCTGTTTTGAAATTTTGGTTATCATGCTGTTCCAACTGCGTTTTGTTTTCTTTCTTTAAAATTAAAATACAAAGTGAAACCTTCTTCAGCAAACAAGTTTTCATATTATAGGCATTGCAATGGTTTTAAACACAGCTCATCTAATGAGAATTTAAAGTCATAATAATCAGTTATTATAAATAACTGATATATTATGATATAATGTAATTATACAATGCAATAAATAGGGAATGGCTTTACATTTGTGAAAAAGAGGATGTTTGAAACTAGCATGTAACCTGCATTACTGTAGAGTAAGGTCATGTTCGGAAACCGTTCAATCAAGATTCATAAAGTCAAATAAAAAT
This sequence comes from Enteromius viviparus, assembly GCA_032353835.1. NCBI lineage: Eukaryota > Metazoa > Chordata > Actinopteri > Cypriniformes > Cyprinidae > Enteromius > Enteromius viviparus. The sequence goes on from JAUCNO010001888.1 coordinate 5,354,326, forward strand.
CTATAATATATAATACATAAAAAGTGTCATTTAAAATGACCATACAATTTATGTACTATATTCTAATTTGTAATTCTTCTGAAGGCATGCATTAGTTTCTTCTGAGGTATATGCAAATAACATTCAGGAAATACAGGTGATCAATGAACGCTTTAAATGTCGGCCCATTCCTAAAGATATATTATACAGCTTCTGAAGACTTCAAATGTTGAAATGTGTAACGTCTATGGTGCTGTTTTGGATCTTGGCAGTATAAATAATCATTTAACTTCCTTGGATGGACAGAGCTGCTTCAACATCCGGTCTTAAGTCTTGCTTTTGTGGATGACTACACATGCAATGAGCAATTTTCCTTTTTGGGTGAACTATGGCTTTGAAATCCCAACATTCCAATGAAAGACACTGACCACTGCACCAGTGACTGATGCATTTGTACATAGCACTTTGTTTATTTGGAGGCCGAGGAGTAATTCACTCCCTACTTCGATTGTCACGGGGTTATAAATGCGCTTCTTGTGAAATGACAGCAATAACATAAACAAATGAGGGGTCCTGAGGCAAAGCACTGAGACATGGCAGTACAGCGTACACCCAGGTCGGCCCCAGCTGTTCTCGGGAGGAGCCGGAGGAGGAGAAAAGAGTAGGAGAAAAGAAGGAGGGGGGAAACGACGGAGGAACATATGGAATGTGCTGCCGACCGCTGTGTCCCTCAGAAAAGCCGCGAGCCATCACTGTTCCGACAGCTGGAGGTCATTAGCCCGAGGGCCCGGTGCTACACACCACTACACGAACATCAAACACACTATCTGAAGTATGCACTGACAGAGAGGTAGTATGTGAGGGGAAAGAAGGAGATGGAGACAGTGACTGGTGTACGTCTGCTTGGCCGACTACACTGCGGTGCCCCTGCTGTTTTAATGGAAGACTGTAAATATCTGGAATAGTTTTAGAAAGTCGTGGCAAACGGGCTGAGAAACTAGTTTGGCTTATGCATACTAATTAGGTGATGTAACATATAGCGTAACAGTGCTAACTGCTTCACTAACACATTTATTCATGTTATTGTTGATGTATCCAGTTGACAGAGGTGGTTTAAGCACCCAGTAAAAGGAAAGCTAAAATTTTTGTCTTTGCATATTTGTAGAAAATTATATTTACAATACTATATAAATGTGTGTGTACATGTGGGTTGTATTTCTTCTATTTATTTTATATTTTTTCGATAGATAAAAAAAAATTGTGATACAATGCATGCATGTTTAAATGTATTTAATATAAGTATTTTATTATATTTTATTGTTTTAGAAAATTTATATTTTAACATTTGATTTGCCATACATGCAAATACACAGTAGTGTAATAGCTTATATAAATCTATAATAAAAATGAATGTAAAATGAAACAACACACACACACACACATATATATATATATACTGTATATATAGGGGAGAGCAGGGACGAAAGTAAAATTTCATAAAAACTTCATTTTAAAAGATAATGTTTTGGACAGAGATACATTTTTGCTGCTGTCAGTAACTCACAAGTGTGGTCAATCAATACCCGGTGGTACTGTATTTTGTACAACTGTAGAACGACTTCAGTGTCATTTCACTATGAATGTAAATTGTACATTGTTACTTTCGACCCCATCAGTAGGGATGAAAATAACACAACATTACAAGCTAGATTTTTTTTTTTTGTTAAATACATCTGACTATAACCTTGTTAATAACAGCAAACATATTTTGTTCTTTATCTTTGCAAAAAAAAAAACTATGTTAGTTAAATGTTAGTTATCATATGTTTCAAATGTAACACAACAGTACAAACTTAAATTGTTTGGAATATATATTTTTATTGGGAATGTCAATCCATTTTATATAAAAATAGATTTTAACAGTATGAACAATGTTAAAAAATTTATTTCATTTTTTCCAAGTGTTACTCAGGATGTGTTACAGCACTACTGGTATTCCTATCTTTGTGGGGACAATTGGTCCCCATAACATGATAAATACCAGGTGCACACACACACACACACACACACACACACACAAAAACTGGCTTCACAGCTGATTTGAACTTGCTTCTCATACTTGTCATACTGAAATGAAAAGTTAATTTAGATACATTAAGCATAAATCATTTTACATTCAGCAAAAGAGGACAATGAGGTTTTAACACATGGTCAAGTCAAAACTCAAAGTTCATGTAACTATCATCTGTTGGACTTCACACAAATCTTTTGCACAAGCAGGGGATTCATAGAGCTGTAATGGGATATCATGCATGTCCTTACTCAAAGAAGGGTCTTTTCACTCCTAATTACTTCTCTTTCACATGCCATATGATCCAACAGACACGGGTCTGCTCCCTGTTTAGGAGGCCTCCAGGTTCAAAATAGAGGAAATGCAAACCATGCCCACCTCCTCCTTCAGTGCCCACCGAGGTCACCCAGCAGGGGAACGGTCTGATCGGGGCCCACAGCTTGAATCTCAAACAAAACTGCGGATACATAAACAACATCAACCTTTCTGATATGCAAATTAACCTAAAAAAGAATCAAATTAATGATATTAATGGCGCATTTAATTACTGAAAGTATTATTTAAATAATATTTAGATAATACAATCCAAAAGTTTTACAATATTCTTAGTGGAAAAAAATATATAATAAATAAAACTAATAATATAGTGCATTGGTTTAAGTTAATAAGTCAAATTATCCTTCGACAGTTCGTTAACACTGTTTTTCTCCTGCTATCCAAGATCAGAGTTGACCTATGACCCTCCACCGTCAGACAGTCTTTCAGTTTGAAGGTCTAAGTTTTATGCAGAGAACTTTGAGCAGCTTAAATGAGGCAGCAAACACTGCAATTTCATGTTGCGTTGACAGCATGGCTTGAAGGCAAGCTTATCTCCATGCAGAAGGAGCCCCATCTGAGCCCATGATGGAGTTCCAGCCCCAAAACGGGGCATAATCCGGCTCCACAGGGAGCCTCAGCAGGACTGATTCACTTAACATTTACTTCCATTCAAATGAGGCCTACAGCCACTGCTTCAGGAGACGGCGTCATTAACAGCGACTCCCTTAAATATAGGAAGTGTATGGCAAGTATTGTTGCAGGTGCAGCGAAACAGGATGAAACCGGCAGAAAGGGCGAAAGCCCTACTGAGTTTGCACTGACCTTGCCTCAACGCGAGGTGTGAAATGAGGTCTTCGGGTCTGACCCCCTCATTCCTTCCTCGGCAAGGAATAATAATCATAAAAAAGGAAAAATGCAGCCAAAAGCAGCAGCCCTGACAACGACGCTCTATTATCCTGTCTGTTTGTTATACAAATGTACCACAGGGACGTTACAAAACAATGCTAACCTGTACCCACAGCGTTTCCCACTGTCAGCGGCCCTAAAGTAAGAGTAATCTAAATGAAATACCCCTGTGTGGATGAGAAGCAACGGCTCATTTATCACCGCGATCAAAAAGCAGGATGGCTGGCGCTGTCAGGGCCGCGCGACTGTACCGCCTGCTCCGTAATGACGGCAATAATGTGTTTATTTTGTGAGGAGAGCGCGTGAGGGCACGGGTTTATTAATGTGCGCTCAGGTAAGAGATCGATGAGTAAGAGAAATACAAAAGAAGCGCAGTCAGGCTGACGCTAAAATAAAGGAGACCGTTTCTAATTCATCAAACGAGAAGATGAGTAGGCGGAAGGACGAGAGGTCTGTGTGTATGACTTGAACCTTCTGTGCTAATTGGTCCTGTGCAAAAACGCAGCTGGGGAACGTCTTCTGAAAACAATGCGCGTGGAAGTCATCTTAAGACCGGTAGAGCAGGACACACCAGCGGTTCCCAGGGACAATGCTAAATCTGGCCCGTGCACACATTAGAAGGAAGTAGATCTCTTGTTTGGGACAAATCTTGTCCTCCCACACTTTAATTTGAGACTCCTGATGTTTTTAGACTTAATTAAATGACTTGCCACATTTACATGGTATTAAAATATCTCCAGAAGCTAAGTTTGGGTTAAAAAAGTAAGTCAGCAAGACAAAACAAGCATCTTTGTTTTTAATAAATTATCATCCCTTCGGCTTAAGAGCTCACATCAGAAATGCATGGAAGGTTTTGTGGTTTTGTAAATTGCTACGCCCAATTATTTTGTATATAAATAACTATTGCAGAAACTGCTAAAGTAAAACATGATAAAAAAAAAAATGCTGATGAGTAGAAGTGATCACTTACAACCATATCACAAAACAATGCTGCCACATTCATAATTTTTAAAGCAATATAATCTTGATTTTTCAGCATAATCCAATATTTTAAATCAATTAATAAAGTGTAAAATAAAATGTATATTTTATAAAACTTATAAAATGTGGGAGGTGTTCGGTTATTATCCAGTTATAATAATACTTCCCTATTTCCCACGTTGCTTCCCCTATTGCAAAGATTTCAATTTTTTTACAAATTTATTATTAGTTTATAAATAAAACATTTACAACATTTTTATAAAGTTTTATAATGTATTTTTATATTATTAAATAATAATAATTTATAATCAAATAATTTTATTATTTTTATTTAAATTTTTACTTGTAGGAAATAAAAAGGTTTAAAATAAAATTTTCAGTCAAACTTTATGCAACATAAATGGAAAATAACTCCATGGCCTTGTGAAGATGAGAACAATGAACAAAAGTTTACACAGCTCCTTTTTCTTACCATCTGCTAAAAAAGAACTAAATATTTGTACATTTGACGGTACTGTGTTTTCACTCGGAGTGTTAAACCTGATGAAACAATAACCTTTAATTTGAGCACAAGGATATAGTACATTTAATGTTATTTAGCATGTTTGGATTCACAGAGTAGGCTGTGCAATCTTAATAGTGATAAAAGCAATAATATTCATTCATGATGTCATTTTTCCCTTGAGAGATTGAGCTAGATGTTTGAGGATTTCTAAAAGGAGCTGTGTGTTTTACCGGGGTATACATAAGCAGGCTCATATTACTGCAAAAAGATGCATCAGACACTAAAATAAACATGACTCAGGGCAGGCCGTTCCTGAGAGAGCTGTCCCACAGATGAAGACGTGCCTTCTCCTGCTGTGAGCATGGATGGGAATTTGTCCATATGAAGTAAGGCTGGAAATATGCATGTTCATGACTCTGGACAGCAAAAGATCGCACATGCATAACATTCATGCTGGGAAAGACTCTAAAAACAACAACAACAAATCTAAACATGACTTGGAAGATTAAGTCGTTTTGAGGCGCTCGTTGTTTTTTTTAATAAGTTTATAGAAACTCTTTACTATGACTGTGTTTTTTCTGAATTGAGAGAATTTGTAGACATTTATGTAATGGTCCAAGAAAGATGGGACACTCACTTCCTGCCAGTTTCCACCCACTTACAGCTTAAATTTCCCACCAAACCCACCCTTACTCTATGACACCCAGACAACTCCTTTCCTAAAGAAAGTATCCGAAGAAAAGATGGTCTTTGAAGTGATCAAGACAAGGCATTGTGCATTTTAGATATTGTGCACCTAATCTATCTCTCTCTCTGTCTGTCTATCAATCTATCACGGTAAATAAATATTCATATGTGTTATTTATATTATCATATTCAGAATTTATTTTAAATAAAGAAATAATCCAAATCTTCCTTTGTTGTTTAGGAAAGAGCAGCTTGTTCATTTGCTCTAAAGTCTCCTTTTGTGTCCCACAGAAGAAGGATAATCATCTGGGTTTGGTGCATCATGAGGGTGAGTGAATGTAACCTTCACTTCCCCCAGCATGATTCTCTTATGTCCCATGGACACATTACTCCATTTGTATTTGTATTTTTATTAAAAGCCTACTTTTTTTTGTACTCTTCATAAAAGCCTCTCTAAGGGGTGTTACCCGAATCCCACTGAGTATGTTTTCCCTTCTGTTCATGCTATTGTGTGTAAAACGCCTGTGGAAACAGGGCCACCGGAGCATTATTTATGTGGCTGTTGAAATATTCAATACCTCAGAGGCTGCGGTCTGTACAAACATACTGAAATCAAATAATGTTTTTACATCTGAGGAACAGCAGCATTAAATTCATCGCTTCTGCCTGCCGTCATATAAAGAAATCAATAATCATGTTGTGATTTTTATAATTATACTCTGCAAATGGTTCCTCTTGACTGAATTGGCATGAATAGAGCAAAATAAATCTGAATTTAACAACCAAACAATGATCCATGCTGTTACATTTAATTCATTCTTATAAGCATGGTCCATAAAGGTAAACTTTTTAATATTCTAAAAAAATTTTTTTGCATAATTTAATTTGTTATAAAATGCAATAATATTTTATGTGTATTTTTCATTAAGGATTTTATATATGCATATTTCAATTATTATTTTTTTGTTGTCGTAACACACAAAAAAAGAGTGCTGGGCAACTATTAATCACAATTAATCATATCCAATATATATATTGTATAAATATATATATATATACTGTATATATTGTGTGTATATACTGTATATATTGTGTATTTAATACATGTGTGCGTGTGTGTGTATTTATTATGAATATAAATACACACACATGTATATATTTAAGAAAAATGTTTATATATTTAATATATTTACATATAAAATAAATAAATATATACATGTGAATAATATTTTCTACATACTATATGTGTGTCTTTATACATACATAATGCACATACATTTATTATGTTCACAAAAACAGTTATTTTGGATTAATCATGATTAATCATTGTCAAGCACTACAAAATATTTAAATGTTTTGTGTATTTTTTCAAATAATATTCCATCCTTGAATTAAACATTCTTAGCTCATTTCAATTTAAGCCAAAAATCCTAAATTGAGTTCAAATCTAAGTAGGCCTTGTAAAGAGAAAGAGACAAAGCAGTCTGAGAAATCTTGTTCAGGAGTCTGTTCAGACGGTTGGCACAAAAGGACTGTCTCCAAACAGCAGCCATATGTAAAGGGAGTGACCACATGTTTAAGTGAGAGTGGAAGGATATGGGCTGTGGACCATCAGGGTCAGTGAGCTTTCGTGAACCTCGTCTCCTTGGCACTTCCTGTTTGGTGAAGAATGCAGGGCTAATGGGAAGGCCTGTTAGGACCGCTTCAGAAACAACATACAAGACTTTGCAAAAGACTAGTTCATGTAAAAAATGCATGTTTACGCATGCACAGCATTAGGGAGGATGCACGCTCACAAGATTAGGCTGCAGGGATCTAGTGCAGAGGTCTTGTATCAACACTTGCAACATTTTAAATACTGATTCTGCACAAATCAGACTGTTGCAACTCAGTTGCTATGACTAATATATTTTAGCCGGTTCATAGCCACTGTTGGGAAATAACGAGAAGAACACCAAAGTGCAGTAAATGTAATATTGTTAGCAATACAAACCAGTTTCTTGATAATCAATATGGTTATGGTTCAAATATTTGCTACTAGAGCAAGAACTGACTCTATATTCATAAAGAATCAACAGAAAAAGTATTTGACTGGCAAGTTAAGTGCTAATCAGATGACAGATGTTCTGAGATGATTTCTGAGACAGGTGTCAATGTGCAGCAGGACTGATTGGAAGGGGGGAACATGGATGGAGGACAAGTGATATGATGACAGATTCATGACAACATGTCTAGCCCCTCATCTTCCACCCACCACCCACCCACACACATGCCCAGAAAGGTGCCAAGGTTTGCACCTCATCTCATCTCTTCGCTTCGTTTTTTCCGAGCACTTTGGCACGTCTTTGCCAAAGCCTCTGATAGCGGATAGCTTGCTGTTCTCATCACTTTATTCTCACAGGAAGGTGTCAAGGTTCCCACTGACGCTTTGACAGGCTTTGCCATTAGATGGGAGTGTGATCAGGGCGAGATCCAGTCGGAGGTGGTAATTAATGTACCAGTGCAGTTATTTATACCGTAATGTGCGGAGCTGTTCCATCAGTCATTTGCAGGACTCGGTTGGCTCCAGACATGTACAAGAGGGAGAAACAGCACGCTTCGACTTTGGAAATGGATTCCGATGCTAGAGAGCGTTTTCTTGTTAATTACCCGCAGAATGTAGTCAGCTAGATAGTGTGCATTAGCAAGTGGTAAGCTTTCTCCAACTCCATGGGAAGCTTCTTCTTCATAAAGAAAAGTTCAGAGCTTCAAGTCTGTAACACCTGAAGAGCATCCGTTGGCGTACCTGTACATCTCAGTGGATGTTGTCCGGCTTATGCAGACCGGTTTACAGCCTTCTTTGCTCATGGGCACTCAATTCTGGACACAGAATTCTTAACCAGTCACATCAGCCATAAATGTCATGTGACAATTCATGATGGTCCAGTGCAAATATTGAAAAGTAAAAATACATGAATATAATATAGTTAGTGCTGTCAAACGATTAATCAAATACAAAATAAAAGTTTTTGTTTACATAATATAAAATTACACACACATACAGCATATTTTCTGAAAATATTAACATGTATATACATTTAAAAATACATTTTTTTATATATATAGCACATTTAATAATACATATATATAAACATATTTAATATATGTGCATGCATGTGTTTTTATATAATATACCCAGTGTGCACATATTATGTAAACCAAAACCTTTATTAATTGTTTGACAGCACTAAATATACAGTAATATAATATTTCAACAATCCACTAATAGAACAAAATAGAACAGAACACATTATTTATTATTTAATTTTAATTTTAAAATATATTAACTAAACATAATTATTAAATAATATAATCTACAATAATTATACTATTTTAAATTCATTCATTCATTAAATTATAATAAATTTTTATTAATTTGTTCTTCAGAAAAAAATGAATTACTGAATTTATGTAATTGACCCTAATGACAGTTTTATATATATATAAAAGCGAGAAAAAAAGAATTATAATAAAAGATTGTTAAAAATTATTAAATTATAAGATGTTACCGTTTTAGTTCAAATGTTGCACCCTCGAAAGCAAACAAACATAACAACATATGTAAAAAAAAAAACTAAAATTAATAGAAATGACAATTAATTCACCATTTAATGGAAAAAGATGCATTTAGGCCACAAAAACGCTGTAGATGCAGCATCTGGCAGCAGGAGCTCACGCTAACCACCCAAACCTTGACCTCTTCACAAAACAGATAATAAGTCGTCCTCCCTGCACCGAGGCCTCACCGCTGAAATACATCCAAACTAAACAAGGTAAAACAACTTGACGAATGAGCAGTCTGTTAAAAATTCTCACTCCTGTGAAACCTCACCTCGCTGGCTTCTGTGGAGTGTCTACCTGACTTATCAGATGTCTCAGAGTGAGTCTTTGAGGCTGGACGGTACACAGCACTGCTTCCCTGTCACGCTCAATTACAGAGTCCAGGAAAGCTGTAGTAGAGTTTTACAGGGCTCTCTCTCTAAAGCATGTCAAGATTAAAGCCATGGCATATTAGACAAGCCTAACCTTTGGCTTAACCTTAAATGACATCTCTAATCCACAGAGTTAATGAGGACAACATCAAACAGAACAACAGCGGAGCGCTGATTTGTTTTCTCAGTGCATTCAAATAATGGCTTTTACTATTTTAGTGCTTTTTAGGCCAAAAACACATTTACGAATGTATGCAAACGCAGATAAGTGATGCAGATTCAGATGAGAATAATCACTCAGTTTACTGAAAGGTTACTATGTAACCTCACCACAGACTTTTATGGACATATCAGGAAATTTCATAATATGTGAACTTACCCAAGCTGGTATTATTTGGTAGATTCCCTTGAGAATAGGGTCAGAAATGACCAAGTGTGCTGGGCAAAAATGGGAAGGAAGAAAAAAAAGAAATAGAAAAAAATTTCTGCGTTTACTAATGTTGTTGAAAAAGGAACTAATACAGTATGCATTGTTTTTTGGCAGAAATATAATATAATTAGTGCTGTCAAAAGATCAAAATAAAAGTTGTTGTTTTAATAATAGATGTGTTTGAACTGTGCATATTTACACATATAATATATAATCAAAATGTGCATGTCTGTGTGTGTGTAATTAATTATTAAAATTAACAATAATATTACAATTATATGTCAAATATTTTGTAAAGTTAAAATATAATAATTAATTAGAATAAAATTATATTATGTTAAGTTTTGAATATAGAATAGATATAAAATACTATAAATAAATCATTGTTAATAATTATTTATTGTCGATATACTTCATCTATAAACATAAAATATTTTTCTTAAATATATACATACGCATGTGTTTATATTTAGAAAATGTATATCAAATATAGTACAGTACACACACATATATATTTGCCTTAATAACGATTTCAATAATTTTACTGAATTTGTATGGATGATACCGTGTTTTTATATTGTTAGAAGAGTTAGAAAAGTGAGGAAAAAAGGTAAAAAAAAAAAAAAACTAAACTTATATTCTTATACTTAAGTTCTAAGGAACATATATTACTCCCTGAAGAATAAAAAGGTTCATTTCTGCCACCGCTTGACAATGTTTTTCCAACCATCATTGCACTAATTCTATTACAGCGTAATGTTCTCAGGGAATACAGTCTTTCTGTTGTGATATGCTGTTGTTTACTAAACAGGCTGTGCTTTGCTTTATCTCCCCAGTGATCTGCATTAACTTTAAGGCTCGTACCCTGTGCTGCCAGCCTGCCTCTGATGCATTTATCGCAAGAGTAGCCAGCGGACCCGCGTGAAGCACATAAAGCTTGGCAATCTGCAGAAGTAATGTGCGGCTAAACTCCAGGCTCCAGACGTCCTGACACGCGTCCTCCTCTCTCAAAGTCATCAGCGCTGCTGGATTCAGTCGGCTGCTGAGATTGAAAGTGAAAAGTCTCTGCTAGACATCAGACTGCATTTTTCCCGATAGTTTTAATGTCTTCTTGCTCAAAATGAGCTTGCTTTTAATTGCTCCTGAAATAATTTGGGGCTCTGCAGTTAGGCTAAAGCAATCCAGGGAGCAGAAGGGGGACAATATGATGGATTCTTTGTGTCTCCAGCATTTTCATCCGAGCTCCTCTCTGATATGTCTCATTTTTCTCCATGATTCACTCTCAATGAGTCATACGAGTTGATCTCAAGAGATACATGGTGTAGAGTGTGTCAGGAACATTCAGAAAACACTTTGTCAGCAACTCATATTCACAGAATGATTGAACTGGAAGGACTTAGTTCATCATTTACTCAAGTTATTCCGAACTTAAATGACTTTATACTGCAAACCATAAAAATATAATATGATATAATGATATATGCATTGCATATAATTTCAGATGGTTTATTTTTCTTTGAAATATAAATGTTATATATCAACATATTACCTGGACAGATATATAATGGTGTTTTAGTGGCACTATAAAAAAAAAAAAATCTAACACTACAAGAAAAAAGCCATAATATAAATAAGTAATATATTTAAATATAATAAAAAAAGTAAAAAAAAGTGTCAGAATAAAAGCAAAAAAATTAAATAAAAAATAAAGCTGTAGCAATAAGAAATTTAAATAAATAAATATTTAATTAAGTTATTAAATAAAGAAAATGAATAGTTTTTAATATAATATTGTTTTAATAATACAATATAATATTAATTAATATAATATAATAAAACATAAACAATTCATTTATTTTGTTTTAATATAATATTGCTTTAATAATATACTATGTAATATAATAAACAATATAAACAACTGATTTATAATATTAAATGTATACATTGTATATCATTTAAGCTGTATATGAAATATAAATGTAAAATAATAAAATAATTAAGTGTTAATTTAATTTATTTATACTGTGAGTGTTCCTTGTAACTGGACACAAAATATCAACCAACAAATATAACAGTGTTGTATATTTACACATTATTATATTACACATATTTTTATATAATAATGTATGAATGTAATATAATATATCAAGCTAGAAAGCATCTCCATTCATTGTAACTGGACAGAGAACCAGAACTGTATTTACATTTGACGTGGAAGGGGGGAAAAATGTTTTAACATATTTATAATAATATAATATTTTTTTAAGAATATTAAAAAAAATGAAGAAATTAAAAATGCATACATGTTCTCCTTTTTTGTGTTTTATAGAAACCGGTTTGAAATGACATGGGGGTGAATAGTGCCAGATTCATTTCTGGATGAACTGTCCCTTTAAAAACCTGGTCATAAGTGAGCGGAGGCTGACAGCATCTGGAAAGCTGCTAGAGCTGATGGATCCTGCACATGGCTGAGGTAATCCATGAAAACCTGTTCTCTGTAATTGGCAGGATAGCGAGCTTTTCTCAGCGCTGAGCTGTGGGCTGCGGGTTTATTTGTCTTCATGTGATTATTTTTATAATCCTGAGCTATTCTGGGACAAGTGGCTCATCCAATGTTAAGTACAACGTGAGTCACCTGAGAGCGGACCGCACTAATCTAAAAAGCACCGGCTCCAGTCTCTCTGTGACCTGAGGGTGCAGTCGACTTCCTCTCAACTTTATGAGGTGAGGTCACGAAGGGGTCGAAACATCTTTTCTGTTTATGTCCTGTAGGTCTGCATCATGCATAGAGTTACTCATACTTATAGTTTAACACAACTTTTCTTCCCATTGTGGTCCAGTGGTCTCATTCCTTATGATGGAAACCATCTGCTTTCGTTGGTTTGATGGGGTCAGTGTTTTATTGTGCTAATAGTGCTGACTTATTTGACAAAAAGCATTTATAGAGGGGGGGAAACCCCTTCTGGAAGAACAAAAGCAGGCAGGGCAGAAGCACATGGACGTTTCTGTCCTTATTTGGACATGCAGGCAATTCCTGTTCATTCTGAGCTCGACTTCCAGCTCTACAGCAGAATCCACTCCGGATCGTTCAAATGGATTTCATAAAAAGTGTAACTTAATATTTCACATGACGGTGGTCTGCAGGACAGGGTCTCTAAAGCTCACATGCAATGAGGGCTATTTGTGATGGCCTGCACAGGAATGTGTGTACTGCCTGTGAGAGAAACCATATTTTTTTACGGTATCTTGCTTCTTTTCCTGTGCCCTGTTTTTCTTTTTCAGCTGTGCTTTTAGAAGAAGTGAACAGAATGAGTGAACAGTTCCTAGAAGAACCATTATAAAGCGTTGTAAAGCATTAATGTTAACAAAGATCATTTCATTTCAATTCTATTATTTTTATGCAATAGTGTAATCTATCAGGTAAAAAATATTTTAATATTCAAAATAATTGAAATGAATGAAATTATAAATAAATTTTACTTAATATAAAATAATTTTAAATAATATATAATATAATATATAATAATTTTTACTAATTAATTTAAAAAAATTAGTAACTAATTTACTAATTTTAATAATTAATACTTTAATATATAAATGTATATATATATATATATATAAGTGCTGTCAAATGATTAATCGCGATTAATCGAATCCAAAATAAAAGTTTTTCTTTACATAATATATTTGTATGTACTGTGTATATTTATTAAGTATATATAAATACAA
>JAUCNO010001888.1:5411853-5427769 GCA_032353835.1 Enteromius viviparus
CGACGCTCTTCCGATCTTTATAAATATTGATATTTATAAATATAAATATATGTATATGTATATATATATATATATATATATATATATATATGTATATGTATATGTATATGTATATGTATATATATATATATATAGTCAACTGTAGGTGTAAAGCACACAAACAAGGCAGGGATAAACACAGCTCAACAGACATATTGTAACACACCAAGCAAGCTCATGTCAAAGCCTCTTACTTCCTCAAACATACTCTGGTTATATATTAAGAGCCTTAGGGGTATTATTCACAACTCGTACGTTATATTCTCACAAATGTGACAATTCAAACTGTTAACCACGACTGAAGATACACAGCGGTCGTTGAGTATAAAAACAAAATGCCCTTTTATCTCCAAGTTGCTTCGCTGGGACTACAGCGCAAGATGTTTTTTTTCTTTCTTTTTGCAAGGCTTCCTCTTTCTGCCTGTTCAGCATGGACGCAAGGCTTCGACTAGTACCCATCATTCATCTTTAGAAGCGATTTGAGTTTTACTGTTTATTTTTATGAAGACATGCAAATTCATGCCGGGAAGCAATCGGCCTCTCGCTCTTCGGCATGAATTTTAATAGATTGCTTAAAAACTCATAGAGCGCTCTCCGCATCGCAGTTAAAAATCTGCTTCTTTGGAAGGATCTAGTTGTAAATCACAGCGACGGGACAAGTGGCTGGACAGAGATTTGAGGGGAAACACAGAAAGCCAGGCAGCACCTGAACATAGAAGCATTTGAATACGTCTTTAAGTGAATCACTGTAACCATTTCACCCTTTAGTCATGCTGGAACACATCATTTCAAACACATTAGCGTAACTCTGCCTGCCTAAACAGTTATTACAACAGCAGCGTGAAACCAGTGACAAAAGTGCAGTATACGCTATCAATCTCTGACGGAGAGCTGACAGAAACACCAGCTCTGACTGATTAAATGTGTATTTCACCCAAAACATCTTGAGACCGTCTTGAGACCCCTTCATACTGTGGAAATGAGTCGTGCTCAATCTAGTTTATTTTGAATGTTCAAAGGGCTATAACACTGAGATATGATTCCGAGCTTGTAATAGTCCTATGCGGATGCTTTTTTTTTGGTGTTAGGCCGTGCAAATGTAAAAGAGTTTGTTTCTTCATCAGAACAGATTTGGAAAAATTTAGCATTGCGTTGATTGTTCACCAGTGAATCCTCTGCAGTGAATGGGTGCCGTCAGAATGAGAGTCCAAACATCACAATCAACATCCAGAAAGGTGAATTTCTAGCTAAAATGAGAATCCTCTATTCATACTATTGTTTTTATTGGCTGTTTGCACACTCATTCTGACGGCACCCATTCACTGCAGAGGACTCACTGGTGAACAAGTAACGTAATGCTAAATTCCTGCAAATCCGTGAAGCTGTTCATTGCTGAAAAAATGCTGTTCTAATCTACATCTTTGGATGGCCTGAGGGTGAGTACATTTTCAGCAAATTTTCTATTCCTTTAATCTTCTTTGGCACTTGACAACATCTGGTCAGTATAAACTTCAATGGGCTGTGTTATAAAAAGCTGTGTCAAAAATGCCTACCTTTTTCCTCAGAATAAAAGAACAGCATGCAGGTTTGGAATGACATGAATTTTCATTTCACTCAAGTAATGAAGCCCAGACCTGCTGTAAAGAAATAAACTCACGGCCATATGAAAGCCCAGTGATATGCGATATGTTCCCACAGATACTATGTGATGTGGCACATTACCAACAAATCAGTATAATATGTCAGCCTCCAGGTAAACTGCGCTCAAGGGAAATGCTGTCTGAGAAAAGAGCCAGTGAGGGAGCTAATGATGAACGTTACGGGATAAACATCTCAGTGTGCTGAACTGTGTGGCTGCACAGATCAGACCATGAAAAGCCACCAAATCCCTGCATTGTCAATTACCACTATCAGCATCTCTGGCTCGCGGCTCCAAGCTGCTGAACTGATCTCACGGCTGGCAGAGTGCACACTGTGTTGCGCCCTCTCAAAAAAAAAAAAAAGGCCATTTTTGTTTCTGAGCATTTGCAGTAAGGAACAGCTCACCGAAAGAGAAATGTATTCAACTTAAATGACTTCGTTTTTTCCATGGAGCACAAAAGTAGAGAAATTCTTATCCTGGCTGCTACTTTTAAATTTCAATCACAACAAATGTGACTAAAATTTTTCGAAACAAATAAATAAATAAACCACTATAAAAGTGGACATATCTGTTCTTTTGAAGCAAGAAAATATTACTAAAATCCTTCTGCTTTTTAATTTAATGTGTTACTTGCTATTCTTGTAACTATTTGTACAATTAATACCATTTTCACACCAATTTTTTTCTATTAATGCAACGCCAAAATATAAGCGGTTATATTTCATACTTGTTACGCTTAAATGGCAATTAAAATCTGCTATGAAAAGAAACTGTCAAATTTCAGCAAATGTATTAAAAACATCAAGAGTTTATTTGCAAAAACAGATAACTCCATAAAAATAATCCAACTGCAGTTTGATTGAGATTAAGTGGAAAGCACAATGCAAAAGGGTAAAAATTGTTAAAACCGAGTTATGTATTTGCGAATTAACTCTTAATTTGTTATGAATTGCATGCATCAACCATTGCCTATACGCTTAACGTCACACTGAATAGCAGCACACGATCATCCGGTTCAGGTGCTAAAATATGTAAAACATAATATCATACCATGGTACATTTTAGAATCCGCTGTGCTTTATCTGCTGCAGTGTGTAGAGTCAGTAGTGCATGACCTGTCAACCGAGCTGAGACCAGTTGCTGGAGGAGTTTCTGACATAACGCTGGATCAAATGAACACGCTGTATTCAATGCCTGCTTTTGGACATTGGACTCGCACTCGGCTTTATCTGATGTTGGGTAACAGACACTCTATCACTCTCCTTGACTGCTAAATTAACAAAAAAGCAACATGGCCAAACGCATTTGTCACACAGCAGGTATACAGCTTCAGATTTCACCTAAATGCTATATTTACAGCTTCTCTGTTTGGCAAACATTTGATTTAAATATAACACTCGACTATGTGGTTTTTCAATGCCAAAAACTAGAGCAGCCAAAAAACCTATTTAAAATCTGGGGTCTGTACGTTATTTTTCTTTTTTAGGTTTTAAAAAACATCTCTTATAGTAAAATTCCTATATTTGATCAAAGTACACTAATATTGGAAATGTTTAGATTGTATTTCTTACTGTATCTTAATGCATCTCATTTATTCCCGTGATGGCCAAGATTCATTTTCAGCAGAATCCTTCAGAAATTATTTTTATGTAACGATCTGGCATTAAAGAAACATTTCATTTCTTGATCATCACTAACAGCTTTCAGAATTCTTTGATGAACAGAACAAGCTAAAAGACTGTTACAACCATCTTTTGTAATGTTACTAAAGATTTCTGTCTCTTAAGATCTATTTAACACATTCTATATGAATAAATTACTGCAGACCTATTTCTGCCAAATGCTCATTTGACAATTAATCCTGATAATAACCAGCATAATCACTAAAACATCAGTCTATCACTAAATTACGATCTCAATAAATGCAATCTCACACCACCTCAGACTGAGCCAATACATGACATGACATCTATAAAATCTTGTTTGAAAGGCATAAATCAATAAGCATAAATCTCTTCCAATATTGCTGAAAGCCAAAACACACATCCAACACAGAGTGTTAAGAATATCACCAACTAGAGGAGACCCTTCCAATAAAAATCCACCTAATGAAAAGACTTTAAAAAAAACACCAAGAAACAATCAGAATACTACCGTCCTTCATAGTATAAAAAAACAAGAGCTACAGAGGAAATTTTAAAGGCTCCCTCGTCTTGTTCTGGCATCTCTAGGTCAGCTCATTAAAACAGATGGGGGTTCAGCAGTAAGTTCAGCATGAGGATGTGAAATCAAAGCCATATGCTTCGGAGCAGCATCTGCCATATTATTAAAAACACAACAGCGGCAAGACCACAGGAACATCGGCAACAATAATGCTCAGAGGGGAAAAAACCCCACCATCCTTCCTAACTCTTTGAAGCCGAGGAGCAAAACGCCACATCCGTCCCGCACAAGTCCATCAGTTGAACACAACTCCAACAGTTGGTGCTAAAAGTCAATCCTTTCCCACAGCCATCCCATCTCTAAGCAGCCCGTAAAGGAATAATATATGACGGCAAGCTTAAATCACATACCTGCAGTTGGGTGGAGGGTCCAGAGTGATTTCTGCAAGCTCTTTCTGGATTCTGCGAGGGAGAGGAGAGAGAAAGGGAGAGATGGTGAGAAAGCTGTGAGAATTGCAAGCAGCCAGGGAATTACACTGCCCTCTACCTCTGCTGCGTTTACTGCACGGCTGGCTCTCCCTTCAGCACAGCTAACATGGCTGCTTCCTCTTTGTTCTCGGAGGCATAACCCGAATCCCATAACAAGAAAACTTTGCCGTGCTCGTTTCTGCCTTTCCCTCCATCGCACACCGTTGATCTTCACCTCGGCTCAAAGCCCGCTCCCCTTAGCACACACCCCGCCCCTCGTTGGAGGGTTTAAGTCACTTTAAGCACAAAAGATTTTCTTTTAAAGCTTATATGCAAATGAGGGTGAGGGAGGGAGGGGGGTGTTCTCGGGCATATTTGACAAGAGCTTTAATGCACAGCTCTGGTGCTGTTACTAAAGCATTATCAACAGCGTGTTAAGGAGCCAGGGCAGGATTTTTGACATTTTCTAAGAATAACAGTTTGGTTTTTTTGATCTGTCATTCCACCCACATTGAGAAAGTCTATGGTGTCTTAATGAGCATTGATGCGGATTGATTGGTTACCGTTTTTTTGTGTGCTTTTTCAATGCCAGTGCAATTTAAGGGTAGAAGAGCTGCATTTACTAGAGATTCGCTTCGCTTCTCTTGTTCTTTAAAAAAAAGAAAAACTTTACGTAGAAGTTCTGGGATGCCTCAAAAGAACTTTTTGCTAAGTAAACATGGCATGGTTCTTGAAATTAAATATAAGCCGATCACACGGCTTCTTTGCTCATGCGGTTAAGTAATTATCTAAGCTTAGTGCTTTTATTCTCAAGTACTGAGCCCAGACGCCAAAACTGTTAATTGGCACGTTGCGAAAATGAACTTGAATGCACAAAAAGTGATAATAAAAAGCAGTTAAATATTTTGACAGGACTGAATTCAAAAAATGACATTTAATCCTCAAAGGCAAAACAGATTGATCCGTCAGCTTTACCTCTTTGCGCTGGAGGACAATTTGGCTGTTGTTTTGCTGGACAGTTTGGTGGATTTCTTCTGCTGTTGTGGAGGCGTGGGTTGTTTACGCTCCTCTTGTTCTTCTGGTTCTGGCACCGGAGGATCTCTCTGATCCGCATCGGAACTGCCGCTGCTGGTGCTGGGACTTTCATCATCTGACCGTTGTCTTTCACTGGACATTTTCCACCTTTGTAAAGGACAACAAGATGTTCTGAAGCAGGGCTGGCTGTGATCACAGGAGTCTCCTGGGGTTTACGCAAATCTCAAATTTGCTCAGTGGAAACTCTAACCTCAAGGCCACCTGGAACCCTAACCCTTACGTTTCTAAATACAGAATCAAAAGAAGGTGTGTGACATTTTACAGAAACTTAAAGAATATAATGTCAAGCTCTTTTAAACACTTGTCTCTGTATTGACTGTTATCGATTTCAGCATTAATATTACTTCATTATTAGATACACTAGACTCTATAATAAAGTGAAGGTTAGTCACAATGGCTCATTTATGAGATTTAAGATGCTACTAGTGTAAGTCACTTTGGACAAAGGCGTCCGCCAAATGCTTAAATCTAAATTTACTAGCAGCACCTGTCTCTAAAAAGATAGAGGTACAGCGAAACAGATAGTGGCAACTATTTGAATAAACTAATAAACACGGGTATCTAAAGGTACTAGAAAAACTGGAATAGGTGCCTGCGACCGCTGGAATGCTTAGTAGCTGGAAGTGAATAGTTAATATCTGAATCATAGATTCCTATAGAAATTCATTGTAAAAATGTGCTGTGGTTAATGGAATAGCCTCTTGTCACTACAGGAGTGAATAAACATTAGCAAGTAGAATCTAATGAGGCTACTAGTCAGTGTTGGATTACTTACACTGGTCATTAAAAGAAGTACCAGTAAACACACAAACGGTTATTTGTTAGTTTTAGGAAATAAACGCTAAAGCGGCTTGCCAGGAGAACAACAATCAAAATGAATCCAGTATTTGGACTCTGAAAACACAAGCAAACGTGCAGATGAGCCGATTCAATTACATCAAACTGTTGTCATTCTGAAGGACAAAACGTGCACGTTTTCACACGTAAAGCCACACACACCAACTTAATCCATTAGCGACTGAGCTGATAGTATTTGTAAATAGCGCAGCGGCAACATTGTTGCAACCATTATGACGTTTCACATGGATCCGCGATACATTGTATCAGTTTTGCGCTTAATGTTACGAGCTGCAGCGACCATCACACGTTCACAAAACCCTCCTCCGCGAAAAGAGCCTTGAGTTTTTTCGCTTTCCATCTGCTGAATAGGTGCAAGTGGCTGAGCTCATGAGAGTAAACGAGAAAAACACACGGCGGTTCCAGCAGAATCTGTCGCTGAGAAGAAGGAGATTTCAAGAGCTGCAAAGGAAAGCAATAATTGCACCTATTCGCAGCATGTCCACCCCCTTCACTTTAGGAGAACGAGGCGATATCGCGAGCGAAATGCGAGGAAAAATCGAGTCGTTTAACGCACGCCGGGGCGAAAAGATTCAGATTGGATCTTTTAAAATCCTTTGTAAGAGGTTTGTTATGGTAGGAGGCACTCCAGTATCAGCATGGTGTACCAACTGATGCGTGAAGTCAGTTTCGAGCTCCCCTCTCTTCAGACCTGAAAACACTCAAAAAGGACGATGTTACCCCGCCTAACGTGGACTCTACGAGACCCTTAGAGCTTCTTCTTTACCTTAGACGCGGTCCTGTCCTGATCTGGGGTGGTTAGGAGTGTTAAAAATCCAGTTGAAATGGAGCCGGGAAGACGACGGGCTCCGGCCGAGCTGTGAACATTGGAGAGTAGGAAGGAGAGGAGGCGCTGCAGTTTTACTCAGGGCCGACGGGTGGCGCTGTACAGCGCTTGGACATAAGCGTCTACCGCCTCGGATGGTCCCACACAACCTTTAAACCAACGTGAAATTGTATCACCTCACGATATGCTCCACCTGAGCGGGATTTAAAAACCTGTCACCCTGCGCGTGAAGAAGACTTTGGCGGCGCTTGTCACTTGTCGAGAGCGAGGCGGGATGTTGTGGCGTCGGGAGGAAGTTTTGACATGTTGTTGTTGTGAGGGCTCCATGGTGAGAGCAATCAGCTCACGGAAACTTTGAGCGTGGGTGAGAAGTTTGGCTGGAATTCCAGTGCAGGTGGGAGTCCCAGTACAGCACTGCATGTCTTACTGCATGACTTCTCTATTGTCTGCTACACTTCATTCCGTACCGCTGTATGACTCCTCAGGAGTCAATAGTGTCTACTTCATATTCTATATGCTCTTTTACTTTTTTATAGTCTGTATTACTTTCTGCTCTAGTATATTGTGCACGAGGTCATTCAGCTTTTTCAATAGTCACCTGCTCCAGCTCTCTATTGCCTTTATTTTACTGTTTTAGTGTAGCCTACTCTGTATGATATAGTTTAAGAGTTTAATGTATAAAGCACCACTAGAGTAATCTCTGCATTATTGCACGAATTCTAGTCTAAAGTCTGCTTTTTAATAGTGCATGATTGCACTATTGATATTCTATATAAAGTGTACCCTCTGTTCTATAATCTGTTTTACTTCTCAATTGTATACAATGCACAAATTCTATATAGCATATAATATCTCTTCTCTTGACACTACATGACAGATCTACGCTCTTCTGCTTCACTTGTGTATTGACATTAGTATAGACATTTCTATGTTCTGTATGCCTTATGAACTCAAAATCTATATTGTCTGTAGCGCTATATAAGATATTAATACCATTGAATTTCTGTGTAATCATTTATTTATGCTTCTCCAGCGTATACGCTTACTCTAGTCTGTATTACATTCACCTCAGTAGAATTTACTTCATTACTTCTAGTCTTTTGATTTATAATACCTAACGCTAAAGTACCTATGCAAACAGAGTAAACGTGTCATGTGTAGTTTATGGTAGGCCAACATACTGCTCTATTATATATAGGCTTTTCCATAGTGAATAATATACTGCTTTTTTAATGCAATACATTCTGTATGACCTTTCGTTATAATGCATACTAGGTTTACTCAAGATAAGCCACTATATTGTGCTGATTCCCAGCTGGTTAGTCTGAATGGATTAAACATTATTGTAACCAAAAACTGTAATAGTATAGCTTGTAATAGTATAATGATTACACTCTGCAGTGCATGCTTAGTTCAAGTGTATCCATTTAAATTCTAACGCTAGAGTTCATTCATTATATTTAATCTGTTTAGCTGTATTTGAGACACTCCACTATAGACAATAGTGTCTGTTTTTTGTAGTAAGTGATTTGACATGTTAAGGAACATTGCCCAATTATTTTCCTTGCTGGATTGTTAGTCATCCTTCCTCTGACAGCCTTTAAAAATAGCTCTGAGGTTGCATTTATTTCTGTACAGTAAGGCCACTCAGGTATCTCCAAAAGGCACAGCTTATTCCACATAACTGGTTACCACCCAGATAGCTTTAGCAAGCTTTATTTTATTTAGTAAAATAAAATGTGCACAGGCTTAGGATGATGACTTTACTGAGTCTAATTGTACAGAACTCTCTAAACTGATTTCTCTTTAGAGGACAATTTGTCTAATTTAAAGAAGTTTTTATTATTGGTCAAGCATGATTCGTTTAATTATTAAACAAGTTCAATTCAGCTCTAAACAGATTTATTGAAGACGTTGGTGTCCTTATTTGGGCTGAAACACCCTTGAATTCTGGTGCTATTTAATGTGAAGAGACATACTGTTTTTAATGTGATTTAACATGAACTGATCATCACCGCTCTATTCCCATGTTACAGCAAAAAACAAACATAAATAAACATTCAAAGGTCAGTTAAAAGAAATAGTACAGCTTATTGTACCAAAATCAGTATCATGTAATTGGTCAATCATTTCAACCATGGAAAGATGTCAATATAATTTCTTGTAAACAACATCACATTTTCCTCAGGAAAAAAAATGCTCAAAAATGAACCTAAATAAAACATATTTTGTTAAATATATTAATTAAGTATATTAATTGTATTTTTTACTCTTTAAATGACAGCCAACTTTTAAATGTTTCTGTTTAAAAATGAATTAACTTAATTATTATAACAATCTTGAGTGTAATTTAAGTTTGCATACAAATCGGTTCATTTTAAGCTTCAATATTATAGTAATTTAGTAGCAACGGACTCATCATGTATATTTTGCAGCTTAGTCGAGTGAATGTTTTCCTTGAGCAAATTTTCCATGCACTGCAGCTAATATATATCCAAAATAATTGAACTGAATTGCGAGCTTGTAAATCGAAATTTGTCTCAATGCCCAGTCTTTAGTCATCTTGAGTCAGTTCAGTGCTGATTCAGTTCAGTTAAATAACTGTCAAAATTCATAAACAGATTCATTTCAGCTATAAAGCAGCTCTACAAAAGATCAGTTCAGTTCATATTTCGCTCTCACCCCATTGTTTGAGTGCCATCATGTCAATGATATTGCTGAATATTAAGTGTCTCCAACAAAGCATACTAAAAGGGAACTCAAACTCAGTCAGGTGACAGAAATGCAGACCATTCCCTCTGCTTTGATATTCAGCTATTAATGCCACTCAGACACTTTCAGTGTCCAAATACTTTTGGAGAGCTCATATCTTAGGATATCTTTCAAGCTCTATAGTTCTTTGTCAGTGGACTGAGATGTTAATCTCTGTATGGCTCGTACCAGCTCGGTTTCAGTTTTGCCTGCTTTGAAATGTTAGATTAAAGAACACTTTTGAAGCAAATGATGTCACGCTCCACTAAACTAGATCGCTGTGATGAGAGCAACACTGTTTTCCTGTCTGCTACAGGGCCGTCACTCTAAGCGCATTCTAAGTGATAATCTCCAGGTGAGATGGGAGCAGGGCAGGTTTAGGAGCCTGTATTAGTTTTTTCGTTTTGTGATGTGTGCGGGTGTCTCACTTCTTGTGCTTATCGTGTGTGACAGCGCATTGACAGCAGGGGGAAGGAAAAGAAAACAGAACCGTGTGGGTTTGTGCTTACCACTGGATGTCAAAAAAATGACATACGGGAGCTCAGAGTAAAATACAAAAGCCAAGATATGAATCAAATATAAGTGGAGAGATAAAACACTTTTAAAAAGCTTGTGAGGACAGGAGTGTTGATATTAAGAAACAAGAGTAGAATTGACTCGTCTATAAACAGAAATTATGACCTTGGACAATCTGTCAAATGAAAAATGGTGCTCCAAACCTGTATTATGTTATCTTGTGTAGGACCTAAAATGCCAGCTGCTGTTTTCTGTATGAAGGAGGATGGGGACAAGGGGCTTTGGGTTGTAATTGATGGCATAATTTCAATTAAATCCACTTGGGGTAGGCATTAGAAGATCTTTTAAAATATAAAATGTCTTGAACCATTAAAGCATCCTGTCAATTTCTAAGCTTAAGTGTCCATAAAAATAGCATTTAATTAACCAAGCACCAAAAATGATGCAATTGGATATTGTGGAATCTGTGATGTCACACATTATAATAGATTAATTTGCATATGAATACTTCAAGAGCAAGACACTGACGAATCACTTTAAACCATTGCATAAAAGGCCCCGCCCACTGGTGTTCGCCCACTTTGTGGCTGACCAGATTTAAGCATTTCTTATAATCACTGACGCTATCTACAGTTTACACAGGTGTTTGATTAATGTCAGATGTACTCGATGCGTCTGAGCTACTCCCGACAACAGGACAAGTGGAAGAGTAAGTTATGACATGTATCATTTAAACAGCATATTTGTACAGCCTTCAGAAACGACTTGATCGTTTGTTTTGAGTGGTGTCCTGGATTACGTACATTTTGTAAATTACGTAAACAAGGCACAGCGTAATCAAGAGTTCATAAGGAAATATTTGTTGAAAGATAAAGCAACTGTATTGGATCAGACAGCACCAGCAGTGTTTTCAAAGCATTAACTGTAATGCTTTTGCATAAGCCAAACACAGCAGTGGCCTTTTACTGACAAGCCTTATGGGAAACACCTCCTAAAATTGTTCATTTTGGCAAGTTAGATGGTTGAAAATGAACTCCTTTTAAAGTCAGCATAAAATGCCGTTTGTAACCTACTTTACTTCCATTCTTCAAAAATATTTCAGTGTGAAGCAAGAAAAAAAGGAGTGTATATATAACTAATGAATTATGGGTAGTAAGTCTCAGAATGTGCATTTGGCCAGTAAAAAGACCATTTTGATATCATGTTTACTTTAAGTACAAAAATTATGATCCTTTTATTTCCTTTTCTCTTTGAATTTATAGCACAAGACGGCCAATAAATGCCATGTTGCATAGAGAAGCTGTTTCTGATTGAATATGCTCGTGTGCACTGAAAAATGCACGGGATGACATATACAGGAAGAAGAGAGCATTGGGACAGACAATAATAGTGTCTATAACAAGGGAGCTGTTATTGCGCCTGCCAAGAAAAATACACTTTCTTTTTTTGGGTCTATAACAATGAATTATACTGCATTTTGGAAACTAAACTTCCACGTGGGGTTGACCTGTAACCGTTTGTGTAACAGTTAGAATGCAGCAAATCGTCTGCCACTCTAAACAATTTAAAACACAATCTGATGAAAAAAGAGCCTTACAGTATGTTAAAAATCCAGTTTACTTTACCCAGAGCGTTGCTGATAAACATACAACGCCGCCTCCACTAAAATCCACATTTTGTGCCTTAAAGGTTAAACGAGAGTTAATTTTGCAATTGCTTTAACCCAAAATGACTTGAATATTAATGATCTCCTAATTAGGCTGTCAGCATACAGAGGCAGAAAAGAGCATTAATATTTAAAAGCACAGCTGGTTGCTGTTCCTATTGCAGTGAAGTTTTACTGATTCATGACAGCACTTTATAATAACAAAAAAACACTGCTTTTAAAAGTCAACTTTGCTTTATACCATGTGCGTTTTGGCTGACACCGTAGATGAGATGTGTATGCATATTCAATAGTGTTGGAGGAGATCCTCTATAACTAATTCAATTAGAATTCTTTAAATGCCGATTTCTTGCAGCAACAGGGCGTTTTGCTCCCAACTGCTTTTGTATGCAAATGCTAAAAGAACAGCTGTGTACAATCTGTTCTGCTTTTCCTGACCTCACAGGTTCAATGGTGGGCTGCTTTCTGTGCATGCGATGCTTTAGATGCACCGAAGTGCGATGCGAAGGACTTGCTCTAGTGTAAGAGACCCGCGACTGAGGCTGTTTACAGAGACCCCGCTTGAATAGGAGCTTGTGTGAACTTACGAACGCATGTCTGATGTCAGAGGGAGGAACAGCACACCAGGCTCTGCATTTGTGACACAATACTGAGCTTATTGACACTGGCCCTGAGCCTGGGAATGTTTGAAATGGAATACTAGCTTACTAGTGCTAGGAATACTGCAATGTATATCCTATATATAACAGTGTTCCCAAGCCTTTTTTGTCTTATCTATCACCATTGCCCCATTAATAAGCTTTCAGGTATCCTCTTAAACAAAATTCATAATTTTATATTTTATAAAACATTTTGGAGCTTGTAAACGAACATAGAATGACTATAATACACGTTAACCATGATTTTCAGTAGACATTCACTTAAATGTAGGACTTTGTAATTGTCATGCGCATGTAGTCCGTAAAGCCTGTTCCGTGATTAGTAGTAAATCACCATATTTTATTAACAAGCAGTGCAAAATCGTGTTTATTATCGAAGGTGAATTGTGTGTTATTATGAACGCTATATTTCTTTTTAACCCTTAAAGACCTAGAGTATTTTTTGGCCACCTGACTCACCTGCACTTTTCTCAGACCTATTCTAGCAGTTATCATCAAGCACCATATATCATTATAAACAGGACAACTTGAAGATTACGTCTAAATCATTTAAATTTTAAATTTACCTTCTGTTTTTTCTAAGAATTAATGAATTTATAGAATTTTAAGAAAAACGCAAGTAACAATTTGATGTTTTTTTACTATGCATTCAAACAGAAACGTCTGAAGTTTGTATTTTTTTCTCTAGAAAGTTGTATCTGGGTGTTTTACTCTTCCAGATAAAATTTTTTCTAAATATAACATTCCCCAAGCAAGTTATAGCCATTTATTGCAATATCATAGGCGCTTTCAGTGAAAAACGGGTCTATTTAGTTTATTAACAATATAGACATGTCCAAAAACATTTCGGGAGAAAGATAACAAAACAACGTAAAAATACTTTTTTTGGGGGGGGGAATATATTTTCAATCTGATTATGAACTATAAACAAACCATTCAGCTAATAATGAAATCAATTGCACAAAATGTCTTCTGCAACAAAAATACAAACAGTGCAAATGATTCACGAACTTCACACAAAATTAGAATATGAAATATACAGAGTGCAACATAAAAGAAATTGTGCAAATAATTTTAATGAACCATAGAAGTACATATAACCACTGAATGGATGATCCGCTGTATCTGCATCAGAATGTTGTTACCGGAACATCGCCTCACGACGAGAATACCTAAATTCCAGTGCTTTATCTGATGTGCACCGCTATACCTTACTTTCACTTTGTGTTCGTTCACATTTCTATTGAAAACCCCTCAACGGTGTTAAAAGACCAAAACCTATGTTCATTGGTTAAATGTAAGACAGTTTGCACCAATCTGTGCACAGGGGTGGGACTAGGCATCAGTAATCCTTCCTGTTTGGCTCAGAAGAACGAAATGCATTGGATTTCTCTGACAAATCAATTTTGTCAAAATACTATGACGTAATCACGTCCGCTACAGAGCCTCTGAATATCCAAAAACGAATATCCACTATTTAAGCAATCAGATAGGATTAGCGGTTCAAAGGTTTTTAAACATAAAAAAAAAATAGCTATTTTTAGCTGCGGGCGGCTGTCATGGTTTTCGAGGGTTAATTGCTGATTTACTACTAATCATGGAACCAGCTTTACTGATGAAATAAAAATTGCATGCGATAAATTGAGCCTGTCCTCCAACAAAAAATTACCCTATGGGTCATTTGTGAAAGTACCTTATTACGACATATATTTACATTTTAATTGTAAGCACCCTCTAGCGGACATAAAAATAATCAAAAAGTCACGTGTTGCGTCTGTCATCATAAAATGAGGTATGTCTATCATTACCAGTCAAAATGCGTGCTTTGTTTAAATGTGTGTGGACTTTTTACACCAATCTCACAGTGATTAAAGTTTATTTTACTAGGTGTAACCCCTAACCCCACCCCTAAACCTACCTCTTACATAAATTGTGCAAAATCATTTATAGGGCATAAATTATTATTATTGTTATTATTATTTCATTTTTAATTGATCCTTTTCACACAGTCTGATTTGTGTCTGTGTGCTGGATGTTCATCTGCCAGGAAAAAAAGGTACAACTGTGGTTGCACTTAATGTTGAGTATTTGCATGGAACACTCTTATGTGGAGATGCTGGGGGTGTGTATTATGCAAATTAAAAACCACAAACACACCTTCCTTTATTTAGGATTATAAGAAATAACCACTAAGTTTCCTTCTCAGCAAATTATTTCCCATCATATTTTTAGTTTCCTCATTTGTTGGAAAGCAGTTGCAGCACCTGGCCCCGAAAACCTTGTTTTCGTAAGTATTTTATATTTTGTATTTTGACATCAAAACAAGTTAGATAGCATTTGTACCCAGCATGCACCTGGTGGTGATCATTATGCGTACAACCTGCTAATCTCAAGCAAGCCTATTATGTCAGCCTTATAAATAAAGCATTCATGAGTGCGTTATTCTTCCTTTAGACAAAATCAGATCCCTGTCTAGTATTCTAATAACAGCCACTCTTTCTGATCTTTTTGATACGGACACAGACTGGCATTGTGCTCACTCACTGCTTTTGTAAACAAGATTGGTTATACTAAAAATGAAAAAAAAAAAACTGTTATCTACCAGCAGAAAGGAAACTGATAACTGGTCATTATTATATTGTCTTCTCTTTGTTCTGTCTGTTCAAACTGTGCCAGGCTTGTGAACGTGTGCGTTTGTGTTTGTTTGTGTTGTGCAAATTTGCATGGAAGTATGCCAAACACTTGCAGCAGAGATAAGGTCCCATTGATTGATGGGATTCCAGTGAATACTGCCCTGTAAGCAGTGGAAAGTCTGGAGTCTCTGTTTTCAGCAGAAAAACCACAGTGCTTCATCTGTTGGAAACTACTGTTTTGTTGTTTGTGCTTTCGTTCAGCAGTCAATGAAACATTTGCATGAGGAGCCACTAGGACTAGGATGGGAATGTTGGTCATTTTGTTTATTCAAGTGCTCAGATATCAAGCTAGGTCTATGAGAGCGAGGTGGTAGCACACATCAGCTCTATTTTTAATTGCTGGTGCATAAGTGTCAGATGGACATTTTTAATCATTGCAATGTGTCTCTTGTGCCACAATCTTTTTTTATAAGATGGTGCGTTATAGGCTTTGTTTAAACACATCTTGAGACACTGCAAAATATCAGGGCCCGGTTTCTCGAAAGCTTCTTATCGCTACGTAGTTCTTAAGTTGTACCTTAACCTCTCTCTTAACATTATG
>JAUCNO010001888.1:5441280-5453189 GCA_032353835.1 Enteromius viviparus
TATTGTTCAGAAGTGGGTAGGTTTAGGGTAAAGGTGGGGCTAGGTGCTACAATGAAAGTATACATTTTATATCAAATATAACAGCTGATGTCTGTCATTGACGAAACCGTGACAAAAAACGTAACAGTCATACAATTCAAGGGCCGTTATTGAAACCCATCTACGTTTTGCACTTTGGATCAGCGTAGTCAGGGTACGTTTTTATATGAGACTGGGTTGACCCTTCTGTCTTTCATTCTTGTCCTTCATTCTGTCTATCTATCATTCAATCCATCTGTTGTTCTATCTTTGTGTCTATTTCTAGTTTTCCTCATCTTGGCACTCCATTGATCTTTATTGAATGTAATTATCGTAAAGCAGTTTGGTTCACTGTTAGTTAAGGTGTACATATTATTCTACAAACGCTGTAGCAGAACCAATGATTGACACATTTCTGCATTTACCATCATATCACATAGCTCTAGCTAACATAAGTGGACCTCATTGAAATACAGTGCAGCAGTGTAGAATATGGCCCCCTTAATCATTATTTTATGGGAGGGTGAGATGAAAAGACACGAGCTGGTGGATGTGATCGCCCCATTGTGCCGGATGTATTATAATTACCTACAAGGATGTCAGAGAACAGCCCAAACGTGCTGTCCTCCTACCCTGCAGATTGTAGGCTATATTTTCAGGTTATGTGATCCACCCTTCTTTTCTCTCCTCCATCTCTTTGTCTCCTTTTCTCTTCCTCTGTCGTGCTGTAATAATGATGTAAGACTCTCTCTCTTTCTCTCTCAAGCTCAATTCTTCCCAGCTGTTCCAAATGACCGCATTACAAGCAATGCATTTCACTGTTCTTCGCACACATCAGGCTCAGTGGCTCTATTAGTGATTACGAACGAGAAAAGAGACTGGAACAAATGTTTCAGAAACATTCCCAATATTTGATTGTGTTGAACAAAACCCCCTCAGCAGCTGCCGCTGATAACAAACAAGCAGCAGCTCGAATGGATGGAGATGTTTCCTTTATAGTCAATGCATTATTCATTACAGAGGCTATTTTTCATTCACAAAATTTCAGTATGAGGAAACCCTACTGCCTTTCTCTGCTCACTACTTGACATGTAGAGGTTTTCCACTGCCACAGCATCTTTTTTACATATGTTTACACTGTGACTGTTCAACAGCATGACAGCATGCTCCAGAAGTTCCTATACGCCGGACGAATAACTCAACAAAGGTTCTTATATACGTGTATCCAATAAAAGACAGTACAGTACTGTTTAATCTTATCTCGTTCGGATTGTTGTGACTTGTGATAATAAGCTTGTTTCTCTGGCAGGGGTCTGTATGATGTTTGGGCCTTTAGCGGTTTCTTTGTGTGCTTGAGGTTGTGTGGGCCGCGTCTGCTAGGTATGTAGGTAATGAACATTGAAGCGGACCTGTGTAGAGCTGGATTATTGCTCTGCTTTTCTCTGCGATTTTCGCAGGAGGAGACACAGATGCTCTCTGCATGCTGAGATAGCAGACGACCTCAGCTCCGCACGTTCTCATGAAACCCTCACGGATGACATGTCAGACAAAATCCTCTCCCAGCAAGCCAATAGTTCGTCTTTTGTGTCCAATATTTCATTTCAACTTATGTTCCTAGTTTCTTCAAAACGTACTACATGTAAAGAAATTAACTACAAAATAATATATTGAAGTTCATTTGTTTATACGATTTGAAATCAGACCGGATATTAAATAACTGTCTAACTAGCTTTCCTTACCTTAGACAGTAAAAAATATATTTTTTTATATTTTTCAAAGAAAGATTAATAAACTATATTTTCCCTTATTATTAGTATATTGGTTAATAATGCACAATAAGGTCTTCAAGTAGTTCCTGTAGAATTTCAGGGGGGGAAAAATATGTTTTTTAAAATGTTGTTATTTTTATTATTATTTTATTATTATTTTTTTAGAAGAAAACTGTTCAGAATTTCTACTTTATGAGACTTACTAGCAGTTTCTGAGTGAAAACATTTACAGTAATGTACAAAATGTAAAGAATCTTTTGTAAAAGGTTTTGTGAGTTAATCTGGATTATTATAGTCAGCTAAAGCTAAAACTGAAACTCAAATTAACACCATTTAAAAGTCAATCAAATTCTGTTTCATGGTTTACCTTTAATTTTTTTATACCTTCTATATATAAAAAATAAATAAATATTGAAATTAATGTGGTAAAAGATTACATTTAACATGTTATTAAATTATTATTGTAAAAATTTTAAGTATTTGTCAACAAATGAAGTGTGGGTTTTTTTTTTTTTTTTTTTTTGGAATGATGTTTTGTCGAAATTCAAATTCTGTCAACATTTATTTTACTTTATCACTCTTTCTTTTGGACACATTTTAGCTAGTTAATTAATTTTAATTTAAACAAATTCATTTAAACTGATGTACTTAAATAACTAAAACTGAAAAAAAAATTAAGCAAAATATAGACAGAGAGATGCACACAAAACAAAATAACTACTAATTAAGACAAAATCGCACAAAATAACACTTAAGTTAACATGAAACATGTAAAAATAAATATTGATTTGTGTGTGTGTAAAATGAAACAAGATGTATAGCCTATTAAAAGCAAGCACTTCATTTAGTTTTTTTCTTTTTCCAGAAAATCCACCATCCGTCCGACTGACTCCAGAGGCAGTCTGAGACCCGGTTGAAATGGATGGCAGCATCTGAGGTACGAGTCTGGAGATTGATCAGCAGCTCTTATCTTTAGCTGGCCGTGACCCTGCGCTGCTTCTGTGTGACGAGCCTCATCCTTAACGCTGTGTGTTAGTATGCAGCCAGGAACAAACACTCAACACCACTGCCTGGCTTTACAACAGACTGGACACCTTCCAATAACTCAGCCGCTCATATCTCCACTTAGTTATGACAGCCTGTCATGTGATGTCAGATTGTAAAAATTGCTTAAATGGTTTAATGATATCTGAGGAGCCGCACTATGTCTATCTCGTCTCTCGCTGTCTGTCCCTGCCTTCATCACCCCATCTCTCATTCTGCTGCTTTTCTCGCTTTGTCTCTCTTCCTCTCTCACTTTCATCTGGTTGGTTTTGACCTGATTGCGCTGATTAAGTGCAGTAAGTAAGAAAGTAAGTGTGGAGAGTCGCTGTTACAGTTTTGAGTTAGAATGGGAATTTAACTGATTTCACTTTATTTCTTTACTTTGTTTTAACACTTTGAAGACATTTTCCTCAATAATTGGACTTAACTAACAGGGATGCACCAATATTAAAATTCGTTCCCATAAAAATTTATATTTGCATGTTATGGCTAATAGAGATTACACTACATAGCTTCTAATGTAACATAGTTATGATAAAAAAAAGGATAAATAATATTTTCATGCTTTTTTGTATGTGTTCCCTCCTGTAAATATTTTGTGTTCCCCTGGGAAGCTTTTTCTTTGCAAAACGTTTGACTTTGTCACCAAAAGCAAAATGCACAAAACTGATCAAAAGAATGCAAAAGCACTGAGATATAATTTTCCATCACCATGTTCCTTTAGGGGCTTCATAAAAGACAAATGGCCATGATTTATTTATATGCTTTTTAAATGTAAAATTGAAGTCAATAAATGGTGATGCATAATAATCACGATATAACTCAGATTATTAAATAAAAGGCTACAATTTAATTCAATAACTGTATAGAACACAAAGGTCATTAAATATTGAAATAGTGAAATTGATGTTGTAACAGTTCATTTTGAGATTTGCTAAAGATTACATTTAACATGTTATTAAATTATTATTGTTACAAATTATGTATTTGATATACAGTATAAAGAACCGAGTCATTTTTTACAATCAAACTATGCAGTTCATGCTGCATTTAACAAGATGGCAAATTATCTAATTATTATCTTTGTATCATTTTACGGCCCCCTGTATAAAGACTTTAAGCTCACAAAAATCATTAAAACATAAAAAGTAGTTTACTTCATTGTAACACTAGCTCTGACTGATGTCTCTGGCTCTCCTGGTTTTGTTCCATTACAGTTTCTGCTCTTCACGCTCAACTCTTTAGAGACTGATTGGACATCCTCCATGCTTAATGGCCGTCGGCGGTCCATTCATACAAGGTGTTTCTATGAACGGCCTTTTGGAAGAATCCCATCAGGAAAATCCAAAACAAGGCACATTGTGTGGCGGCCCCTTGTGGCCGGTGTAATTTGAACGGACAGCGACGTGAATGAGGTCCATTCTGCCGTAGCCGCTTTCATTTGGCCATGATGAATAGCGCTCTGTGCCACAGGAGAGCGGTCACTCACACTGAGGATCACGGCCGGCAGAGGTCTTTTCGTGCCGTTACAGGTTATTAATCGGCGGGTCGCTTCCCTCTGGTGATTCTTGCCGGAGATGGAGGACTTGACATGGCCAGAGGTGCTGCTGGAGGAGGCCATCGCAGTCTGGGAGCTGGGCTTTTACATTCAGCCCAGAACAAAAGGCTTTCTTGTGATAGATTGGCAGAGCTTTTCTCTACGCCTCTGCCTCCACAGGCCTTTTCTGCCCATTTCTTTAGTAATGCTCTTGTTAGTGCACCGCAGTTTCCTGACCGCTGGTTTCATTTCTGGCTGTGGAAAAAAAGCTGTCACTGTTAGGCAAAAGCACAGCACTACTTAAGAGTGATTCATTTGATGTCTTCTTGTGCTTTTTCAAGGTGATATGCGGTTTTTGATCTGTGTTTTTAAAGCTCTAGTCTAATTAGTGACTGGCTTTATGTTTCTTAGTTACACTGCTGTTCAATTATTTGTTTAGTAGGACATTTTTAATGCACACTGAGAGAAGTTTATCTTTTCCAAATGATGGGCATTTTTACCTTTATAAAGTGTTTTTTTTTCCTAAAAGTCTATCTTTTGAGTCAAATTCTTATATTTAATCAGTCATTTGTACGAATTACTAAACAAATAACTAAAATGTGTCCTATATAGCACAAATCGTATGAATTTTTTTTGTATGAATCGTATGAGTGAGGTCGTATGAATTAGCCACATGGTAAAATGTGCATAAATTGCCATTAGTGCATCGCTTATTTCTTTTTTAATACCAGTATGTTATAGCAGTGTCATAAAATGAAAAATATATTTTCAGTGAACTAGTCTGAAAACATTTTTGCAATTCTTTTTTTTAAAGCAGAAATTGCCGATTTTATCCCTTATTAAGATGGCATTTAAAAAACCCAGCAGAATATTTGTCAGCAGTTATCTTTGTCTCCTAAACATGATTCTTCTCCCCTCAATTGGTTTGCTGAGCAGCTTTCAGAGTGGTTCTGCTGGTGATCTGAGGCCTGCAGTTGGCCGTGAGCGTGCAGTCGAGCGGAGAGGTTTGAGACTGAAGAATGTGGGTCATGTTTAAGTCGACTCGTGCGCTGAACCCCATCTTCCCATAAAGTCTTTATGCAATCCATCTGTGGCTGTCAGAGCAAGCCCGAGCGTTTTGTTTGTCTCCGTGCCGCCGCAAATTACTCTCCGTGCTCCCTCAGGGAGCCTCCATTAAACCTGGCTCTGAGATTTTACACAAAGCCAATTTGTCTCAGTGTTTTAAAGTCCTGAATATTACCGTCGCACAGCGCCTCCGCTTTGTGTGAGAAACAAATCTGTGTTGAGTGGATCTTATCGAACTTCTTTCTTCTTCTTCCTCTCTCTCTGGTTGATATGGGTGTGATTCTCTGGAGTACAGTCGTGCCGTGTAAGCAGAGAGCTGTGTTCATTGTGTGGTGTATCATTGTGCAGTTTTTTTTGCATGGCATGCGCATTCATTTTTCTGCACATTTATTCAACTCTGTACAGTATACAATATAGCCATATGGCAAATATTATTTTCCTTACTTTCTCAGCATAAAACACTACAACTTTAAAGTCTGCTACTTTATTTCCAACAACACATTAATGTAACCAATAATATGCTGTTGCAACATGACCTTTGATTTATTTATCAGTATTTGTTTCCTTCGGGACCACAGATCACAACCTCAGTATGTTTCTTCAACATCATGATTTTTTACTTAATTTTTTTTTTTTAGTTAACTAGATGTTGTTGTTAAAAACTTGTTTTTCACAGCTTTGCAGAAAATTGAAAATGATGATTTATGACTTATGAGGAAACTATGAATTTTGCCATATGACAATGCTGTACCACAGTGGAAAACCTGCTGTGCTGCCATATGGATGTTATGCATACAGTGGATCTTGCTCATTTTATTACATTTACTGAGCTCATTTTAGACAAAAACTATTTTTTGTGTACGTGTATGTGGGTTTTTTTCCCCCTCCGTTTTATGAAAATGTTTTTTATTTTGTAATGGTGGTTTGAATTTATGGTGTTTTTCTCTGTTTTGTTGTTTTTTTGTTAAAGGCAAGGTAAGCGATTTTTCAAAAATGCGGGGAGTCGGGGGCAAGTACAAAAACAAACGTGTAGCCAATCAGCAGTAAGGGGCGGGTTTAGTAATCCCCCGTAGCTCCAGGGACATTTCTGAAACTACAAGATTTCTGCTGAAGTTTTCTTACTTTTTACTTGAGGAAAAAAGTCAGAATTGCGTGATATAAAAAAATTAATAAAAATATGCAATTAACTTAACATTTCGTTTTTTATTCAGTGGGAAAATCTGCTTCCATATTTTTCTCTATAATGTTTTTGTAATAATGCATAAAAAATGCATAAACAACAAATGTTTTGTAACATCATCATGCTAGTAATGAATTAGCCCGATGTAGAGTTTTCTGCTTCCCTCTGGAGCTCCATGTTATTGGAGGGAGCCTGGAATAGATGCCAAGGAATGAATGTCTAATGCAATGGGTCTTCAGACCCTGGCTAGTGTCCCAGAGTAAGACAGTTGTGCTCCACTTGTCCAGTCTCGGCCTCAGAAGACTTGGCCATATTTGATGTGAATTGCCCTTAAAAATGGCAAGAGCTTTCTCAAAATGTCCAATCTGATCGGCTAGATTTATGCAGTTTCTGGGAGTCAGTACACAGGTTTTTATCAGTCCTTCAGGAAACAGTCATGTTTACAAGTTCCCAGGCAGTGAACGCTTCCAGGGAAGAACAACTAGAATTTGCCAAAGTCTATGGCATCAAACCTCTTGACTCAAAGATTTGTTTGAGGCACTTAGTAGAAAGTAAACAAGGGTCTTGAGTGCAGCTTTGTCTGTGTTTGGATGGAATATTTACTGAACAGTGCACAGTAGACACTGTATACTGCCTTAAGTAATTTAAAAATAGTGGGAAGGGGGGGGGGGGTTGCTTGTATGCTACATTTTTGTCACATGATCTTTTCACATTGCCTGAATGGCAATCCAGATGGCATATTGATTTCATTGTTTGTGTTATTAGTTGGTTATGTTTCATTAATTATAAATAACCTTTTTGTTTGATGTCACAGTAAACACTGTTACATTGATTTCTTTTAAATATTTTATTCTATTTTACATAAATGTTGTTCTTTAAACTAGAGAAAAAATGGTTTCTAAACACACTATTTTCAGCATTGATAAATAATAAGAAATGTTTTGTCATTAAATTAGCATATAAGAAGAAATTGCATTTTTACGTATATAATTAAAGAAGAGAAGTTATTTAAAATTGCAATAATATTCAAAAATATTTTTGATCAAATAAAC
This sequence comes from Enteromius viviparus, assembly GCA_032353835.1. Lineage (NCBI taxonomy): Eukaryota > Metazoa > Chordata > Actinopteri > Cypriniformes > Cyprinidae > Enteromius > Enteromius viviparus. The sequence goes on from JAUCNO010001888.1 coordinate 5,448,946, forward strand.
ATAACCTTGGTGAGCACAAGTTACTTCTTTCAAAAATCGTTAAAAATCTTATTTATTTGTTTATTTTACAAAACACAATATATTAAACAAAAGTACTGTGTAAATATAACAATTATTTATTCATTTATTTAAATTTTGTATTTGACAGACTATAATCAGTCAAGAAAGAAGTTAGGTCACAGTAAAATGCTCGCTCAGTTGTATAATAATTTTTACATTTTACTGTGTAGACATTGTAGAAACTTATTTTTTAATAATTTACCTAAATCTACTAAATTTACCTGAAGACTTCATCTACAGCGTTCTTTGTTGAATCCCGCATGCAAATGACATCGCTGTCGACCAGCTTACGTCACTTCGTACTTCCCACCATACTGCAATGCACCCCTTCAAATGGTACTGGGAAATAGTTAGCGCTTAGTAGTTAGTACTTTAGTACTGTACTTTTCTAAAGCAGTGCAAAAGGCCCTTATTATCTGATTCTAGATTGGCCTTAAAGGCCTCGTAAAACAACACAGTCTCACTCCAACTAGTCACATTTTGATGCTTGGTCATGACCATTTTGCGTTGCTTTTGGAAGCTCAAGGTACCCCTTTTTAGTCGCTTTTTTACGTGAAGGGTCCTCCATTGCTTACAGTTATTTTGCATGCATATATAAATTTATTAAATATATGTTTTGTTTTACTTTTATTGGAGCACCAAACCCCTACCTTAAACCTACCCACCTCTGAACAATATAAACACACACAGGCAAATGCAGTCACAGGTATTTATTGCACAAACTAATCATAAACAAGCAGTATATAAATACATTAAAAACAAGTCTTCTGAAGCCATACAAAGTCTTTACGAAAAGAAGAGAGTAAAACACACAGTTTTAATCACTAAAAATGATCCCACTCTGTTCACGTGCTCTCATTCGACCGTCCCGTAGCATGACTCAATCGATCAGGAGACACACAAGAGCCAGTGGTATTTCACAACCAATGTTGACGTAAGGATTCTTGTAGCAGCGTTTTTTTAAATCCCGCACAGACTGCAGCAGCGCACAGGAAGTACACGGAAGACTGAGCGACCCCGTCTATTCCTCTCACAAATTAATCGTTTTGCATCAAAAGACTTGGAATATTAATATCTTTCAAAGAAATGATGACGGTGGTTGTATCTGCATGCTATAGCTTATGACAGATGGTAGGTTTAGGAGCAGGGTTTGGATTACCTGCTCATAATGTGTAAATAATATCATTTAAATAAAACTGTTTTGACCTTTTACATTGAACAATCACACCCCGACATATATGCAATAATGCCATAGTTTTTATCTTTTAATTTTGGCGAAAAATTATTGCGTTGGTATACTGACCCTAAGGGTTTCGTAATAAAACAACTGAGGACTCATTGCGTAAAAAGTAGCTTCAAAAAGTGATGCAAAAGGGTCTTGGCAAAGCGTCAAAATGTGACGAGTTGGGAGTGAGAATGTGTTGACAGTTTCAGCTTTAAGATTGGATTGCATGAGCTGCATTCTACTTTTTTCCTACATGTTTTTGAAAGAAGTATATTCTGCTCAATAAGGCTGCATCTCTTTGATTTAAAATACAGTAAAAATCTGTAATATTGTGAAGAAATAATGTAATTTTCTGTTTGAGTAAATTTTAGATTATTTTCAGCATAATAACTTTAGTCTTCAGTGTCACATGATCCTTCAGAAATCATGATCTGTATGTTCTGCTCCAAAACTCTTCTGTTATGAGAAATGTTGAAAATAGTTGTGCTGCTTCCTATTTTTATAGAAACTGTAACAATGTATATATCTTTACCGTCACTTCTGATAAATTTAATACATTTTTTCTGCATAAAACTATTCATTTGTTTAAAAAAAAAGACTTTTTAATGGTTCTGTATATTATTTATTTATAAATTATTTAAATTAATTTAATTGACTTCTATATTTACATATATTTATTTTTTTATTTTTTTATTTGCTACAAACCATTTAGCAGCTTACAGTTTGATTATTTTTTTTTTTTAAATGTAATTTGTTGTTTAATATTTTTTTGGAAACCTAAACAGTATATCTTTACTGTCACTTTTAATCAGTTTAATGCATCCTTGCTGATTTTTTTTTTTAAAGGATTAATAATAAAAGTAATGATAAAACATCTTACAGAATGAAAAGTTTAGCATTAGTGAAGATTATTTAAATATGTATACATATATGCAGCCTGTTATAAGCTAAAGGTCTATTTAATCAAATGCATTCTTAAAATCTGTTAGTCATAAGAGGTTGTGTGTATATGATTTGTCCATACACAACATGGTTATATCATATCACATCATATATCATATAATGCACAACTTGGCTGATTGATTTATTATTATATTCTAGTATCCCTTTGAGTCTATTACACACAAATGCATAGAAAAGTCTTAAATGCCAGTGAACTTGATTTGCTTTATTTATGAGTTGTTGTTTTTTCCACTTGAGAACGTCCTTGGATGTCCCCAAAGGAAGTTTTTGTCAGATTTAGCTCACTTTGTTCCCTAATTATAGCCGAACTGAACCCACACACACATCTTTGTAGGTCATTCAGTATGAACTCACATGAGACCTCCCTTTATTTACATAAACATACATTAATTTATTCACAGAAAATGCTCAAGAAAACATTGCACGGAAGCTTGGAATGAAGGCAATACCGGCACTGTGTTCGTTGACTTAATAAAGACTGATATTAATGATCAAACAAGTGCATTTATACATTGACATTATGGAGAGACGCCCGCTGAGATTTAATATCAACACACCAACACTTCCTCTCTCGCTCTGCCATTGTTTCTCCTTTCTTTCTCATCTTTTGAACAGATTTTTAATCTAACACCCCCGCCAACCCCCAACACCCTCCACACACACACACACACACACACACACACTTCTCTTGAGTCTCTTGGGTGCTGGATCTGGCGTTCTCTCTGTTTAGCGTTTTGTTAAAGTTTTGTCATGAAGCACAAAAATATTCAGTCTTTTATCCTCGGCTGAACAGCAGCGGAATTCAAATGAGCATCAGTATCGATGAAAGGCCTGCTCCATCACTCTTTTGTTCTGCATAATTCAGTTCATCTTCAGAACGCACACTTCACCAACAGTCCTGTCAGACAACGACGAGTGATAAACCTAAAGCTTTTAAAAATGCATGGAGAATACGTTCATAATGCATTATATATACAGGCTAAAGCACCTACAGTTTTTAGGCCAAGGACCCTATTGTGCATTGAAAGATGGATCATGTTGCAAATTATATTTTTATTTGCAATATACTTGTTTATTGCATTTAACCCAACTGTAAAACAATAATTTATTTTTGTTTTCACACATTTTCATTTCTCAAAAAAAAAAAAAAAAAATTGTTAGATCAAACAATAATTAGCAAGACCCCTAGACTGATCCTGGTAAAAAAATAAATATACTTAATTGTATTTGAATTATTTTTTTTCATGCTTAGTGTACTACAAATTCATTTTTGTGTACTTAATAGAAATAATATGCAATTGTACTTTTAGTATGCTAAACTGGTATACTTAAAAAACAACTAAATTTGTACTTAATGCACTTTAATAGTCCAGTTAAAGACATGCTCAATATATGTGATTGTCCTGAAGTGAATTATTGCAAGCATACACTTTCAAGATTTTGCATTTAAAGGGGATGTTTTGGTCACTGTTGACTTCCATAGTAGGAAAAATATACTATTGGAGTCAATGGTGACCCAAAACAGCCTGGTTACAAACCAACTGGAACAAAGAAATTCATACAGATTTGGAATAGTCCACTTTAGACATTATACTAATAGTAAGTAACAACATGTCAACTAGCAGTCATTAGAGTATTAGTATTCTGCCTGCTTAATATCTCCTAACACTTGATTCTGATGGGTGCACAACATACTGACTATCAGAAACTTGGCAAGTATGTCAACTTATTAAACCTACCCTAACAGTGTACTCTGAGAGTTATAGACATGTAGTTGTGAATTAATGATAATTAGTTGACATGTAATTAGTAGAATGCCTAAAGTGGGCTCAAAATAAAGTGTAGCACAGTAAAGTCTAACAACAACTATAATGGTAAATAAATGATGATAAAATAATGCTGAGTTGCCCGTCTGTGATTAGTCATTCGAGCTGTCAGTCATGTGACATCATTTTAATTGACACAAACAGGTGGGAGGGTTCTTGTGTTGCCATGG
>JAUCNO010001888.1:5488497-5499480 GCA_032353835.1 Enteromius viviparus
TTAACTGATTGTGTTAATCGGTTAAACTTCAAATCGGTCGGTTAACGGTTAAACGGTTAAAATGAGCATCCCTAATCAAAAGTGACAGTAAGGACACTTATAACACTCTAATATTAAAAGAAAGTTTGTTAAATTTTAATATTAGAACTTCTTATTGTTAACATTTGTGTAAAGAAATGAATAAATCCAAATGCATAATAAATATAAACATACATATTTATTTATTTCCTGGCTTGTTGGAAAACTGTCTCGAAGATTATACCTAAGCTTATTAAAAAATTAACTTTATTTGAGTCAGACATTATCTGACTTTTTTTTTCTAATCTAATTGTCTTTAAATTATTGTTGTTTAAGGATTAGACGTTTAATTTAAATACTCAAATATTTATTGGCAACTGCCATTAAAATATAGAAATAGCATATAGGTTTTAGATTTATTGCCCAGTTCTAATAAGGAGTGATCATCAGATAAGAAAGGTGATCTCTGTTGATCCATCTTGAGTCATATTGATTTTGATGTATTTTCAGACATTGTGATAAGAATAGATTGTGATTTATTGATGGTGGGAAGCACATCCCCATGAATTCAATGAAGGGGTCGATTAAATTTCCTCACGCAGCAAAATGGAGGTCACCAGCCAGGAAATATAGAGATGTCCCTTAGGGATGTGGGATATCTATAGCAGAAAGTCGAGCGCTGGCCTGTGCTTGAGGCCAGACACTGGAAGATAGGTGATAGAAACAATACATCAGAGATCAGTCTCAAGAGCTGAGGGCAGGAAATTAGTTGGTGGGGGAAAATAGCAGTTCTCTAAGGAGCCGAGTACGACTTCAAAACTCTGTAACATCAGCATTTTCCCGGCTATTTGATGCTGAAATGCAGACAGCGGTGAAGGTTTGGTCCTGCTATTATTGTTGTGCCAAATATGACCTTTATATTACTGGACGCAAAAGACAAGTGTTTCAAGATTGCTGCTGTGTTAACGGACTGAAAGTGTCTCCACCAAAACATCTGTGCAGTTGGTTTTTCATGTTCTTTTCTTTTTTTTTTTTTCATTCCACAGTTTGGAGTATCAGAGGATGAGCTGGGAAGCCCTGAAGAAGTCCATCAATGGTCTGATCAACAAAGTAAATGTTTCCAACATCGGGAACATTATTCAAGAGCTGCTGCAGGAGAATATTGTGAGGGGCAGGTAAAGACCACAGCTCTTGTGTTTTACTCAAAATAATCAGAATCAGAAACAGCTTTATTGCCGGGGATGTTTAGACATGCAAGGAATTTGTTTTGCTGACAGACGGCCAGCTTACTGACTATTCTATGGCCATGTTCCTAGTGGACCATCTACATTTGCTGTATTTTAAGATATTGTTCTTTACTGTTAATTGTTTAATGCTTTTCACAATAAAGATATAGTAACTTCACATTATTATACAGAAAAGTAACCGAATCAGTGAAGCTTCAGTTATGAGGAAAACCTGATGATCCCTATGGGGGCAGGAAATAAAACTAATAAAAACTAATAGATATTGATCCTGGTGTGTCTCTCTCCAGAGGTCTTCTGGCCAGGTCTACACTTCAGGCCCAGGCTGCCTCTCCCATCTTCACCCATGTGTACGCTGCTGTGGTGGCCATCATCAACTCCAAGTTTCCTCAGATCGGAGAACTTATTCTCAAGAGACTTATCCTCAATTTCCGGAAAGGTTACAGGAGGAATGATAAAGTGAGTCTTTAGGAAGCTGGGTACAGTTTCTAAAAGCAACTATTTAATATTTACATTTCTATCTTTTCAGCAACAATGTCTCACAGCATCCAAGTTTGTGGCTCATCTCATCAACCAGAATGTGGTACGTCCTTCTGGTCCTTTTAACAGAGTTTTGTCTGTAAACCAGAGTTAATTTCTAGTGTGTAATTGCATTTCGTTTGTCTCAAGGCTCATGAAGTCCTGTGTCTAGAGATGTTAACCCTGCTGTTGGAAAGGCCCACCGATGACAGCGTGGAAGTGGCCATCAGCTTTCTAAAAGAGTGTGGTCTCAAACTGACAGAGGTCTCACCCCGAGGCATCAATGGTAAATTCCTTATGATTTTATTTTTATTTTTGTTTAATTGAATGGATGATTTTATCTTTTGTTTTGTCTACACTGTCATTTTTTTCAGCCATCTTTGAACGTCTGAGGAACATCTTGCATGAATCAGAGATAGATAAGCGTGTACAGTACATGATTGAGGTGATGTTTGCCATCAGGAAGGATGGGTTTAAGGACCACCCTATTATCCCAGATGGGCTTGACCTAGTGGAGGAAGAGGACCAGTTCACACACATGCTTCCTCTGGAGGACGATTACAACACTGAGGACATTTTAAGTAAGATCAGATGCTACTTATACATGTCATTTCAGAGGGTTTAAACCTTTTATCTTTCTCTATATGAGGAATTGGCATTGGACAGATTTCAATAAAAAATTATTGGATGTCTCCGTAAGTTTAGATTTAAGATTTTATTGTTTGATATAATCTTTAGATTTAAGATTTTACTTAGCCTCTCTTTAGCCAAATATGATGGGGTTTATTCATGATTTGGGATTTCAATTATTTGCTTATGTGGAAGTTCTATAATCTGTAGTTGTGCTGTTAATATTTTTCTGGAGACCATGATACGTTCCTTCAGAAAGGTCAAAAGAAGAACGTTTACTTGAAGTAGATTTCTTTGAATGTCTTTACTGTCACTTTGAATTAATTTAATGCATCCCTTTTGAACCAAAAATAAAAAGAAAAGTCTGTTGTCAACAAACAAACTTTCAAATGGAAATGTTTTAATTCATAAATGTATCAATCGTATTGAAACGCATGCATTAAGTTTGTAATTTCCACTGTTTTGTTTAAAACGCTTCCTGTTTTCATCATTGCTGCTAAAGGTGTTGAGCGAGTACGATTCAGTACCTCACTCACCTAACCTGCCAGGCCTTAGTTTTTTATGTTTAGCAGCTAATTACCTTGATATGATCATAATGGATGACTTCCTTCTCTGTAAAGTCACCCGCGAGGGAACGCATGCTCTCAAACCAGAGACTGAAGTCCTTGCTCTGCCTGTGTGTAATTGAGGGTTTTGCTCTCTCAGTTCTCATATTTAGCCACTGTCTGTGCTGATGTTTGCTGATAAGCATCTTTTCTGAGGCTTCTGAGACAAAGCGCGCTAATTGAAAATCCATACAAGCGGCCCTTTGGGGAGCATGAACAGCCATTATCACATTAAGCTCTTTTTATGTATTACGGCTAATACACAGCAAATTCTTCTTTATGGGTAATTGCCTCTGATTACATCTCGTTGGCACTGACTTAATTGCTGCGAAACGTGTAATTGCAAACGAATGTCTGCTTTACATCAACAATATTCCTTTTGCAGATGTCTTCAAGTTGGATCCCAACTTCCTGGAGAACGAGGAGAAGTACAAAGCAATTAAACGGGGTGAGTTAATGATTCTTTTGCTGTACGCATTCCCCGTTCTTCTCATTACTGCCTATTAAAAGAGATGCCCTCTGATGCACTGTCTCTGCTAGCGCATTTGAATTTTAATTGTGTAGTAATTGTACAACGGACTGGAGACTGCCATATGGTACAGGAAGCTGAAATGGTGGCCCTTGATTGCGACAATTGCAGATGCTTGTTCTCTGATGCGGAGATGATTACTCCATTTATGGCTTTAGAAGCAAAGCTAATGGAATCGTTCAGCAGTGGAGAAAGTGACAACTTAGTTGTGCCCTAAGATGTGTGAGACCTGGGCAAATAGGAAAGAGTGTTCGTTTTCCACAAAGTCAAATCCAAATGATGAAATATTCAATGATTAATTGACTTTTGCAGTACTTTATGATAATGCAACTCATATAATATTATAATAGTGTGCAAATTGTCTTTTGAGTTATATGTATATTGTGATTTGTTTATTTGTCTTGTTTTCATACCTCAGAAATTCTTGACGAAGGAAGCAGTGATTCTGGTGATGACGCTGATGCCAGTGGAGATGATGACGATGATGATGATGAAAATGAAGACGAGGCAGCTGGAGATGGTACTTAAAATATTTATCAAGTGTTGCATGCTCTAATATGTACTTTAAATATTAATACAATTGTGCCTATTTTTTGTGTGTTATGATGTAGCTTGGTGGTGCTATAGTCCTTGTTCTTATTCAAGTTTTTTATGCAATGCCAGTGTTTTGGGACAATGATTTGCATCAGTTCCCCTAGATAATCCTGCTCCTATGGTCTATTGGGTCTCGAGCTGAGGAGAGACTGCATAAAACACTATGGCTGTCTTGGAGTCTACCTGTTCCACACCGTAACACATTGTTTTTCAGGCCTTTAAAGGATCTCTGCGGTCCTGTAACAATGTTTCTCGAACTTAAAACTGTAATGTAGTTTAAAGCCTGAAGCATTCTCTGCAAAAGTATGCAAATACTGATGTTTGGGCAATCAGACTCAAGCGTGTGGTCCTGTTGCTGATAACAATCCTCAGTGTTTTCAATTAAGAATGCATGATTATATGATGCATATTTGCAATCAAAAAATGTGGTTATAATAGAGGTCAATGTGTCAAAAACAGCCACGAACAGTAAAAAAATAAAAATAACAATGACTGAAAGCCAATGTTGTTACTAATCTTTCACATTTCTGTGATTTAAAAGGAAAAAAATATCCAGTCCACAATTTCCTTATATTGAAAAATCATTTTGTATGTTTTTTTTTGTTTTGTTTTTTTTTCTTTCCAGAATCAGTGACAATACTTATGAACTTGGCGATTAAAGAGTCGAGATCCTGGAGTTTTAGAAAACTAGTCCCGTCCGAATATGTCTATAGTGTATAACTGAGATATTTACTATTATTTCAGGTTGAATGCATTTCCCCCCTCAAATTTAAAAGAAAATGATTTTTTTCATTGCACCAGTGCTCCCTCAACAGCTCCCTGTCATTGAGCACAGCTTTGTGTCTCTCTGCTGTTCTTTAGTTCTGTTCCTGTGATCAGATGAGCTTAGCTGTGTTAATTGCTTCATCAAAGAAGGCTGAGCGCCTTTGAATTAAAATAACTCGGCAAAGAACAAGTGCTATTGACCTCTGGAGGGAGACATATCATATGACACAAACTTCAGCCAGTCTCTGTCCTGTTTAACTGTACTGAGATTGTCTTTTCTTTATTTAGAAGAAGAGAAAGTCACCATATTCGACCAGACAGAGGTGAACTTGGTTGCGTTCCGTCGAACGATTTACCTCGCCATCCAATCAAGGTGAGTGTGTGCGTCATGTGATCTAATGGTTCTGTGTCGTCTTTCGTGCTTCCATCAGCAGAAAGAGAGCAGCTCTAAAAGCCACCAGAAATAGTCTGTGCAAAAGCTTATTTTGGCTGGAATTGAAAAGCAACCTACTTTTGAGATCCCATGTGTAGAGATGAGGCTGTTTTTTCTTGTTTTTGAACCCAAGCTCCTGAAGCCCCTGAGGGCCACAGCACGCACATTGAATTAATAAAGTTTCAGATTAGTTGTTTTTAATTGAACTTCACCAGCACAGAGCAGCAGAAGTGCCGTCATGGATCAGAAGTCGCTGTGGTGAAGGACTTCAAAATTAGTTATGCTTTGATTTCAAGAGGGTTTGAAAAATATTGTCATGTTTTTAAAATGAGCAGCAGTTGATGCACAGAGCCGTAGATCACGGACAAGCTACTCAATATTGTCTTTTTTTTTCATATTTTCCGATTTTGAATGCAATTTTCATAGCTTGTCAGTGATCTACTGCTCATCAACTGCTGCTCATTTTAAAAACAGCTGGTTGAAATGTACCGCTAATCAAAGAACCGGCTTTACTGACGAAATGCGCATTAATAAATTGATTAAATCACTCAGCCCTAGAACTAACTTGCACTGTACATTAAGTATGATGCAGGAAAATGTTTGAATCCGTTCATTTACATGGACCGTTTCAGCAGATTCATGTAAGTGAATGACAATTTAACTTCCAGACTTCACATATGAGTGCTATTTTGCTACTGAAATTTAAATCCGGTGCTACAGCATCTGAGACCGGGGGAACGTTTGCAAAATTGCCTAATGAGCCTTAAGAATGCTTAATGGTTAAATAAATGTGACTAAATTTTGTATCACCTGCGAAACTACTGTGAATATATCATGACTATTCATACACCCCTAGCAGGCAAAGAGTCATGCTCCACTCTGTGTCTATGTGTGTGGACTCACAGGCTTCCTCACGGCTTCCCTTTTCCACTTCTTTTGACCTGATGCTTTTAAAAAAGCCTTTATTGCAGAGAATGTTTGAAAGCACTAAACCTCTGAGCGCCTCGGGGTCGCCGAGCAGTCGCATGTTAAAGATGCAGCAGTAGCTGATTCTGTATCTAGAACTTAAAGCAGTCAGAAGCAGGCTTTGGATGTGTACTAGCTTCATTTAAAATGTTTTTCTTTAAGTGTATGTTCAGCTATATAAAACACATCTAACATGACACACAGCTTCCAAATAAGCTTCTTTCAATGCGTTCAAGTGCTGTGCGACGAGCTTTTAAATATTTCACCAGCTGGGAGTCAACTGACTTCCTTAATGTCTATAAACTTGGCCGCTGGCTGCTGGATTCACCTCTTAAAACGAACCTGGTCTCTCGCAGCGCTCTGCTGCAGCTCAGCAAGAGGTCGCCCAGTGCTATGGTCTCTCTGTTCACTGGCCTGAGTGCAGAAAGAGGGCAAAGCTAAAAAAGAGAGGGACTACAAAGGTTTCCCACTCTGCCTTTCTACAAACTGCCTTTGAGGCTGGGATGAAACTGATTTGGCCCACAAATCCTCCGCCTGGAGGCAAGGCTGGTGTATGGACAGGAAAAAGTATGACCCAGTAGGAAATTAGATTAGCTCCAGCTATTTTTCTGTTCAAATCAAGTGCATTGGTTTGTGGTTGAACCCTGTGATTCCCATTGTGGGTTTTTTTTTCTTCTTGTATAAAGGCAATTATGGAAAGAGATGAGAAAACCTGAGTATGTGAGACATTGTTATGCACTTGTTTAAAAATTTGGGATCAGTAAGATATATTTATATCAGGGCTTGACATTGTAAAATTCGGCTGTGGCGGGTAAAAACATTAGTCTCACTAGCCACTTTGGCGGGTAGTTTATTCTTTGGTATGGCAATGGATTTTTGTTGTAGTTTTCTATAAAGGCATATGATATAATAAACACATTGCAACGTAATATTCCGCGCATAAAACTCCCATAAAAACCTATATCATCATGTTACTTGTTTAGAACAACGTCCCGCCGATGACATGTCTGTCTCATGAACTAACTGTTTTTTTTTATTAAGTCTGACATTTGAATACTATTTTTATATTCTTTCTTACAGTTGTTTTTATGTATTTATTTATTTTTGAGACTTTTTATCAGAACGGTTGAATTATTGAATTTATTGAAATGATATATTGATGACTCTGTTTGCTCCATTTGTTTAATAAAAAGAGTTTGAGATCACAGCAGAACAGTCGCAAATATGCAACACACAGAGCAGCACTGTTTTTTTTAATTAATGATTTGCATTTTTGAATTTTAAAACATTTGAGTCAATAATTTAGTGGTCCATTCATAAGGACAGGCACTTCTTTATTTTTAAATGATTCTCAGCCGTCTGAAGTAGACTGCGGATCGGGACGCATTTTTCTGTCCGAGCCCGTCAAGCGTCCAACAGGCATTAAGATATTTATGTCCGAGCCCGATCCCGGCCTGACACAGTTAAAATCTTTTTTTTTTTTTTTCTCATACTTATGAGATGCACTTTTTTTCTGTGGAAAGCCCGCTTTTATTAAGCAAATGTAGGAAGGCGTTCGGAAATGTCAACAGATGAGCGCATCAGCGCACACGGGGCAAAAAGCACCATTATAACACAGACGCACATAGGACTGTCGCGGTTAGGAAATTTCCCTTGCGGTTTTTATGGGTGGCTCAATAGCGCAGTATTACCGCCGTTTAAAAATAAATAAATAAAAATCTTGATTTGCCTTTTCCAATTTAAAAAAATGAAATCAGATCATTCTAAAGTAGGCTAACAATAAACAAACAATAAGAAATTATTTTTTACAATTTGAAAAACGAAAAAATTCTAAAGTGTCACTTGAAAACGAAGTGTTGGCCTAAGTGAAAATACAGACAATAAATAAAAATTAGGCCTACTTAAGCTTTAACTAATGTGATTTAGATTTAAGGTATCATATCCTTGCTTTGCGCTAGGAAAACCAACATATTAACCTTATGTGGTTTCAGGGAGGATCGCATGGGGGTAACAATATTCACGGCGGCACTGAAAACCCTTTGTACAGTATTTGCGCGCGACTTTAGACAGCAGCGGATATCTAGAGTGATTATCGCGCCACCAGGACAGTGGGTTTGCGTTGGAGTCTATGCATTCTTCAGTGGCAGTAAAGCAGTAAAGATTTAGCGGTGCATGGTTTATAGTGCTGTGCACTGCTGTGTGTTGATGTGGATAGGGACTGGGTTGATTGACAGTCATATGAAGTTGTCCTGGTGGCTAACTGTGCATCTTGGGACCTGTAGTGTTGAGTCTAGCCATCATGTCCTTCTCTTTTTAGTTGCCCCTGCCCTTTGAAGTGGTCATGGCACAGCATTCAAACATTTAAAAAGTAGAGCAGAGTGAACTTTATTTAGAACAGTGATTCTAGCTTGGTCAGACTTAACCATGTTTCCACTCCGTAATCTAAAGCATTAAGCTGAGTTTGTTTGTGTTGGCTTGTGTGCAGGAGAGGTTAGATTTCTTGTTCATCTTGACTTATTTATGCATCAAACATTTATTTATTTATATATATAATTTTAGATTTTTTTTCTTGGAAACCCGGGGGCTGTTTCATTAAACAAGACTTATTTTGAACATCAACCTACTTTGAGTCAGACTAAAAAACATAAGCCTGGTTTATTTGATAAACTTGTTTCATGAAACAGGCATTCTTGAATGTCTTGGCTAATCCATAAAATTTTTTCCTTTTAATTTGTATTTTATTACTTCTTTTTATTCATTAGAAACCAGTTTCCACAGTTATCTTGACTGATTCATTATAAAGAAATGGTCAAAAATTCCTATCTGTACCTGTTTATTTTATTTTAGGTTTCAATCATTTTAGAGACCTGTCATCTTCACTGATGCTTATATCAAACCATTTTTTTTAAATATATTATTTTAAAAGTCTTATTTCTTGAGTCAGGTTGACTTGATTCATACATCAAACTTTTTATTATATTATTATTATTATTATAAGTTATTTGTTAAAGACTTCTAGTTATCTTGATTTATTATACAGAAATGGTCATAAGAGTCAATTGTGTGTGATTTTTTTTCAATACCCTGCTGAACACAATAGAAAGATGTTTTCTATTTATTGTCTTAATTCACATTCAACTTAGACTTCAGATTCACAGCTCAGTTACAATGTCTTCATCCATACTGCGGCAGATCCAACAGCTGTACAGTAAACAGTGGATCAAAATGTTACCCACTAGTCTTTGAAGCGAGAGAATCTTGGACTGACCTTAAATCAAGTGCTGAACAGCCAACACAATCCCTGGACAGTCAAAAGTGTCAGCCTGCTTAAGATAGAAAGCCTCGTTTCTCCTTAGAGCAGACATTTTTTGTAATATCTTTTGGGTGTTAAGACTTTATTATTATTCTGATCATGGTGTTCCCCTTGTTAACCTTCAACAGATGATGCCCTCTGGTGCTGTGATAGTTTTGCTTAATTTGAATGCAGTCTGGTTCATATTTAATACATATTGCATTTGATTTATGTGCTGCGACGCGTATTAATATATTACAATTGTATGCACATCCTGGGATCCGGTTAAACTCAATGTGTTATATTTCATTAGCACATGAGATGCAGAAGGTGACATTTTCATCTTTTATTTTCACAGCTTGGACTTCGAAGAATGCGCCCACAAGTTGATAAAAATGGATTTCCCCGAGAGCCAGACGGTACGTAAATAAACGCTCCTGTTCTCTCTAAAATCCTGCAGATCTGCGTTGCTTTCCATGTCCCTGCACACAGCTGTTTATCGGAAGCTTTTAACTTCATCTAAATATTTGTTTTCAGTCTCAGAGGTAATTTGTGCCTTTGTGGTCACTTGGGAAGCATTTGTCATCTTAATATCCTTGTTTTGCAGTTTCACAGTGGGGAAAAATGGCTGTTTTGGCTAATGGTAGCTGGGTGTTCCCTCCTGTTTAACTGATCAAATGTCTTTCTCCAGAAATGGCCCGTTTGTGATTGTCACCCTGCTGTTGCACAAAACGCAAACTCAGTGCCAGCAGCTCATCAGTTTGATGGTAGTTTCTGTATTTGTCAGAACCTGAGCTGTGCTCCGCAAATCTTTGTTACAATAACTCTAAGCAATTTTTCTAGACAATGCAAAGTATAAAAAAAGCATACAGTGCCATCTGCTGTAAAAATCTAAGCTCAGAACCGATTACAGAGGAATCGCAATCTCAGGGTGTACTCACACTAGGCAGTCTGAACTGTCTGAAAGTCTTGCCCACCAAGCGCAGTTCGTTTGACTAGTGTGAGTGCACCGAAACGTGCCCGAGCGCGGTACGTTTAGCCGTCCCTGGCCCGGTTGGAAGAGCCGTTCTTTCTGTCGTTCTTTTTTTCCTATGTGTGTTTCACACAGATGCACACAAATGAACAGTTATAGAGGGAGAGGCTGTTCTTTTGAACCGCTCTTTTAAAAGGAACAGATCAACAAGATTCGGATCCCCTCAAAGAGCCATAAATCCCATCACTAGCGTCCAGCGAGAGCGCCGCTCTTCCTATTTATCCTGAAACAGTCTCACCATAATGACGTAAGCTTGCTCCGGCACGTTTGCTAAAAATCCTATGTGAGTGCAGGCCAGAGGGGGAGTGGGGAGGGGGGACAATCGTACTCTGGCCCGGTTCACGGTACACCCTCA
>JAUCNO010001888.1:5509137-5537640 GCA_032353835.1 Enteromius viviparus
CGAAAATTGATCCGATCCGTGATTTAAAATCCGTGATATGATCCGAACCGTGAGGTTTGTGATCCGTTGCACCACTACTTCTCCCCCATTGTTTTTTTTTTTGCATGCCTCCAGTCACATCAGACTTTTTGACATTTCTGCTCTAGATGCTTAGTTACCTTGCTTAAAGCGATAGTTCACCCAAAATTTTAAACTGTCTTGATATACATTTCAAGTTGTTCCGAACCTGTATGATTTAATTCCTTCCACAGAATGCAAAAGATATTTTAAATAATGTGGATACACAATTTCTGGTCCCTTTTGATTTTTAACAGTATTTTTTTGTTACATAATGTATTTGAAGTCAGCCAGTCCCAGACGTTTGCTAAAAAAACTGCAATACAAATGATGTTGTAAAATATTATTAACATTTAAAATAACAGTTTTCTGTTTTAATATACTTTAAGAAATATAATACATTCATATGATAACAGTTGATTTCTTTTAGTATCACAAGATCCTTAAAACGTTCTAATATGATGAGTTAAAAACATTTGTTTAATATTTGTTAAAACGGGGATGTTTTTAAAAAGGACATTTTGTTTTCTCTGTAACATTCTATGTAAACTACTTTTAATGTTACTTTATTTGCCTGCATGTTTTTCTATACCTGTATGGAATTGTAAAAATGTGTATAATGTCCTGGCAACCCTTTTGTATATAATGAATGTAAATAATGTCTAAAGCACCAAAATAACACACAAAGCATCGTAAAAGTATTCTGTATGACTCATAGCCGATGGCTTCGTGTGATCTTTTCATTAAATAGTTTTTACAATTTTACAAAAACCTCTTAATGATTAATCCATATCTGAAGTGCTTAGTGCTTCGTGTGCCTGGACCGAACTCCAGTGCACTTGAGGAAAGAGCCTCGAGAGTTCAGCAGAACAGTTTTTAGATCATCTCATCTAATGCGTTCAGGTTTAATTTGTTACATTGATCTTGAGGCTGTCTGTCGCTCTGTCTGTCTCAGAATCCTAGGCTCCTTGGTGAAGATATAAGGTTATGAGATCAATAGGCATTAGTGGAGAAGTGCTCAGCCCCACACTTTTCCTTGAAGTTTCTTTTAAAATGCGGTGCCCTGATGCTCAGTCTGAGTTTGAGACTGTTTTTCATGTGATTCTGTTTCTCTCCACAGAAAGAGCTGTGCAATATGATCCTGGACTGTTGTGCCCAGCAAAGAACATACGAGAAGTTCTTTGGTCTTCTAGCTGGGGTGAGCACGTCTTTCTCTTTTAAAATTACTTTATTTTGCTGTATTAACTTTGTGCTGGTGTATGTATGTGTGTGTATATATATATATACACAGTAGAGATCCATGTATTATGTAAAATAAAACATTTTATTTTCTATGCGATTTAATCACGATTTTGACACTTTTTTTTATAGATTCCAACACTCCAGCTTTAGATTAATGAATATTTAAAGTGACAGGCACTTCATGTCCACTATTGGTGCAAGATCACAACAGTTGTGTGCGTTTGTTTTTTTATGTAGAGGTTTTGCCTGCTGAAGAAAGAGTATATGGAGAGTTTTGAAGCCATCTTCCAGGAACAGTATGAAACCATCCACCGTCTTGAAACCAACAAATTGCGTAACGTTGCTCGAATGTTTGCTCATCTCCTCTACACAGACTCCGTTCCATGGAGTGTGAGTAACTTTTATTACTCCTTCCTTTACGTTCACCGCATCAGCATTTAGACATGGCTAATAAACGAATGCACACCGCAAGCTATAATTACAGCACGTCAATATGGCCAGACACATTATTGGTTTCCTGATGTAGTAAAACAGTGTTATTTTCTCCCTCTCTGTCAGGTCCTTGAATGTGTTAAAATGAGTGAAGACACAACGACATCCTCCAGTCGAATCTTTGTGAAGATTTTGTTCCAGGAACTTTGTGCTTATATGGGTTTGCCAAGACTGAATGAGAGACTGAAGGACATGTAAGTGCTTTCCTTTGTGTTTCTTTTTGAATACATTTAATCGATAATTAATGAATGAACCATATTGGGTTTATTTTTTTTATGCCTCAGGACTCTTCAGTCTTTCTTTGAGGGTCTTTTCCCACGTGACAACCCGAGAAACACAAGATTTGCCATTAATTTCTTTACATCTATTGGCCTTGGTGGACTGACGTACGTACCTGTGAAATCTCTTTTTGGATCAGCCCCAGTTATTGAGAACAAAAGCTTATTGAACTTTTTTTTTCTTTTAGGGATGAGTTGAGAGAACATCTGAAGAACGCTCCTAAGATGATCATGACCCAGAATCAGGAAGTGGAGTCATCTGATTCTTCCTCCTCTTCCTCTTCTTCTTCAGACTCCTCCTCATCTTCAGATTCCTCATCTGACAGTGACTCTGATTCGTCCAGCGACTCAGACTCCTCCTCCAGTAGTGACAGCTCCTCAGGTATCAAACCTTAAGCATGATCAGGTTATCATCTGTTATGATTGGCTAACCTGCTTTATTTGGAGCACTAAGATAATTTCAGTGGAATGAGGTCCGTTGTAGATTAAGCTAGTTCAGTGTTCCTTATAATTAAGGCTGCACGATGTTGTTGTAAAAATTGACATTGCAATTTTTTGGTATTTCTGATATATATATTGTAATGAAAACACAGGACCTTTCTGTGAATTTGGAAAGAGTGAATTGTTCTTAAAGGTGCAGTATATAGGTTTTTAAAAAACACTCTATTGCTCTATAGTGCTCTATTAAAACCTAAAAATACCGTTTGTTTGCAGATATTTAAGAAATTTGCTTAGTTAACACACTTGTTATTCTTAAAAACAATTCTACAGTCAGTTTTTATTTTTATTTTAAATGTGTGTTCAGGGCCGGAATATCTGTGTTTGCTTTGGTTTCGGTAACCCCACCTACTGCTATTTTACCTAATTGTATTTGGCTTCCCGGGTTGCCAGATGGAGGAAATACATTGTTAATTTTATTCATTCTGAAGGCAATGCTTAGTTCAACCACTAACCTCGACATACAGCATAGGGTTGGGCGATGTCAACCAATTTGGCATCGTACGATGTCTAATGTGAAACATCGCGATGGACGATGGCATCGTCCTTGCTGTAGGCGGCGGGTGGGGGGGGGTTAGTTGTAACTAAAACACCAAGCCCCGCCCCACGACTGACAAAACAGTGTTTGTGCGAGCAGGTGAGAGAGGATTGAGCGCAGGAGAGCTTGACTTTCGCACGAGGGTTTGATATGAGCGGAAATGATTTATCGCGCTCGCCAGCATCAGTGGCGCGCTCGCTTATTAATGGCAAAGATTTGCCGCCATATATTAAGTGTGTTTTTCGCGAGCTGGTTGCTTCTGCTGCGGCTGGGCGGAGCATCGGCGATGGCATCATCTATCAACCCAACCCTAATACAGCACCTTTAAATTATTAGGAATTAGTATTACGAATGACTACAGCTATGCAAGCATACAGAGCGTGTGATCTCTGTGATGCCCAGATGTACTCTCACCTCAGTAATAAACACTGAGTTGTTAGTCCCGTCCGAAATGGTTCATGAAGATCACGGACAACAGGTGATGAGAATCGAAGCTCACACGTACAGTAGTTTAGAAAACTAGTCCCGTCAGATCAGAGCTTCAGTGCAATTCAGCTAGGTATACATCCACGCTAAAATATCAAGGTGAAAGTCATCATAGCTTGTGTAGTATAGACCCAGCTCCCAACACAACTTTGTGAATAGAATAACAGCGATTAATTTGTTTTATTTTTTAAGAGTAAGAAGTATAAGAGTTTCAAGTATAAGAGTCTTATGTTAACGGCCACCACTAGTTATAATATAAGGTAAAGGAGCATGTCTGCATAAAAAAGAAATCTTAAAAACGTTTTGAGTGTGAGCTATGCTTTTAAGGTTGAACTATTGGAGAAAGACTTGAAAATGTGGTTATTGATGCTTGGGGTCTAATATTTATAAGAACCTTCCCAAACCTCTTTCAGTAGCCATAAAGTGAATAATAAAATAATAATTTAACTTTATAGTGCACTGTAAAATGCATTCCCAACTTCAATGTTACTTTAATCTGCTCATGATTTTGTTGTCATAACTAAAAAAACTAAATGTCCAGTTTTTATGGTTTAGATTTAAAGGCAAGATTTGGATTGTTGATGTTACATTGTGTCTGAGTAGTGTAGACTAAACAGTTGTGTTGAACGAGAGCAGAGGCAATGTTTTCCATCATAACTTCTCATTAAGTGTGAAAGAAAGAGTGGCCATTGGCCCAGTGCCTAATTATTCATTGTGTTCATGTCTGGACTCGATGCGAGATCTGTTTTGTGTTTATGTTTGTTTTTCTTGCTTGTTATGGAGTGTTTTCCCCCTCCCTTCCTGAGCTCTGATGACCGGTCACTCACCAGCCTGCACTTCAGGACGGAGTGCCCACTTTGTAGATCCCATCACATCACATTCTCCGTTTTGACAAAAATGGCTTCCAAATTCTGTAGTCAAGATTGTCCTTTTTGTTGTTGTTGTTGTGTAAGATATTTAGGATCTCTGCAATAATGGAAAACCTGTAAAAATCAGGAACATTTTTAAAGTTTCCAGGCCTAGAAACTAATTACTAAATTTTAAAATATTTGTTTTTATGAGTTTCATGGGAGATTGATTGATGAATTGGGCTATAGGGCAAAACCTTGATTTGTTTAATAGATTGGATTTACAGGGCAGCAATATCTTCATCCCAGTCAGAAAGTGCTCATAAATACTGCGTGATGATAAACACTGTGATAAACACTTCCCTCTCCAATCTGCATGCAAATAGACACTTTCTGTGGTTTCAGCACCGTGTAAAAAGTGATTATAATTAGATATGAGAACAGGCAGATTCTGACAGGAGTCTGTGAGCCGCAGCCATTCAAGTTCAGTAATTTGTTCTCGAGACTGTTAATGAAGTTACATTTTTAGAAAAGATGTGATGTCAGGCCTCTCTCTGCTACCACTTGATGATTGTTAAGTGATATTTATTGCTGTTTTCTAAGAACACATACTTCCTGTTCTCTAAACGCCTCTATTTGCAAACTCATTTAACGCTGCTCAAGCTGTGAACAGGTTAGTGGTTTGATCCTACTGAGTTTGTAGAATTAGGCCAGATTGAGTGCAGTAAGGCTCATCATATCAAAGCTAATATGAAAGCTCTATCACTATTAAAGTTACATTACCACTTTAAGACTAGTGTCACTAACATGGGGTCATAATTAGAAGAACATGTGGTTATATTGCAGCTTTAAAGGCTAGTGCAGAATTGCAAAAGTGGAATCAGAAATGGCAAATTTATATAAAAGATTATTAAAGTAAGTTGTATCGGGACTTTTAGGGGGACCTTCACACAGAATGTGTCTTTGTGTCTAAGCAAAACAGTGAGTGATTTTAAAATCCATCGATGTTGCCATCAAATAAAGCTATTGACTGTTCTCGACGGGCTTGATTTACAAGCGATCTGACTAATAACACCAAATCCACCATCGCAAAAAAATTAGAGCAGAGAGTAGATAAACACCGGTGGACTTTAACTTGAAAAATTAGTGAAAATGTATAGTCTTTCCATTCTTGAAATAAAATGTTTCTTGTATATTTTGTGTTTTAAGTAAATACAATTTTTTTTACTACGTGATAAAATGTGTACCATAAGAGCAGCATGGCTTGTCGGACATAGCAACAGTAACTAAGGAGGGTGGAATTTTGCAAATGGACAGTTGCCATGCCACCTTGTTACTACAAACAAAAGCTTGCAATGCTTGCCCCACCTATGGGATCTTCTGATTGGTCCATAGTTTTGAACGAGTACTACTTTCTAATGAGTACTGCTGCATGTAAAAGCTGAAATTTGTTTAACTTGACACATTGTCTTAAGAATGCCGCCCTCATGTGAAAGATACAAAAAAGATGCAGGATATGAGTGCAACGATCATGCATGTTTACATAGAGAAACAATAGAAATAGTGCGTTAGAGTGAAAGAATTAGTTTTTTTTTTAATAAAAGGCTTCCCAGGCACAAGGTAAAATTGCTACCAGAATTCCATATTTTACTTACGAAATTCTTCTTTCCATTTACAGACTCCGACTCTAGGGCTAAAAAGTCCTCAGGCAAGAAAAAGGACAAAAGCAAGGAGAAGAAGAAGTCCAGCAAGGCAGCAAACCAGCGATCTCCTTTGGAGGAGCGGCCCAGCAAGAGACACGAGAACCGGAGACAAGACGGCAGCAACGAGGACCGCCGTGGATCTGACAAGCACCACAGAGATTCTCGCCGCCGGGGACACGAGGATGAGTCGCCCCCTCCTCGACAGAGAGGAGAACCTGAGCGCGGGAGAGGACATAAAGAGCAGCAGCACCACAGGCACGCTCCGGACCACGAGGATCCACAGCCGGATTCACGCAGGCACAAGGACAACGGCAAAAACTCCCGAGCGGACAAGGACAAAGATAGACCCAGAAGCAGAGACAAGGAGCCTCTGCGGAGGAGCCGGGACAGGTCAAAGTCGCGAGAGAGGAGCCGCAGAGAGTTCGACTCCAGGGACTCGTACAAGAACGACTTGGAGAGGGCGGACAAAGAGAACAGGCATTCCGACAGATACAAAGAGTCCAGGAGGAAAGATGAGAGGAGCAGGGATAGCTCACCGAGGAGAAACAGATAGCTGCCTGAAGGAAGACGGGAGAAGATCTTGATATCGTACCAGATTTGAGCCGTTCCTCATTCACTGTGGCTTTCACCCTCGTGCTTTTGCTTAGCCTCTGTGTTGTTATACAGTAAAACATAATGCTATTTTTGAAAGGACTCGTGGAAATGTACCATATGCAGACTGATGCTGTGTAACAGTTTTAGCGGTTAACGAGGCCGTGCTCATATTGTCTGGGACATTTTGTTTTTTATGTATTCTTGCCCAATAGTATTTTTGCTGTTGTTTTGGGAGTAATTGGGAAAAGCAAGATTAAAGATGACATTTGCTATCAATTTAAAAGGTTCACTGTGATTATTAAAGCCTGTTTGAATAAAATTGATTTAAACTAGGTAGGAAAACATTAAAGATGTTTTGTGATGATTTTACTAGTGTAGTGATTTAGAGTGAATCAGACACTTAAGATTTGATCGGAACATTGAAACCTAAGGAGCTGAATTTCACAAAGAGACCCCAAGAATGCAGGTAGTCATAAATCGGCCCATGATACCCTGTTGCCTGCCTGATGCAAGCAGATCCAACAGACATCGTCACAGGACAGCGTGCAACATTAACACTAAAGAACACGTATTGAGAATCCCAACTCTGGAAGGAGATTGTCAATACTGGGCAAATAACCAAGATAATGGTCGAAGATACAGGACATCATTATCATTACATGGGTAAAATAATTAAAGATTTTGTTGGATGGATCTCTGTCCTCAATCTCAGGACCAGACTAAAATTCCTGATGAAACCTTAAACCTCTGGTCTTCACAAAAACTGCCCAGTCACAGACCATGTGACTGATAAGATAACATTTGGATTTATGATTTGGGAGGAGAAATATCGCCACACCCTGAGATAGAATGATATCTATTGGTTTGGGACGTGTCAAAAAATGAGTTTAAAAGCTCAAGATACAATTTAAATTACGCTTTTAGCCTTAGCTTTTGTAGCCCGGTTTTTAAAACTTGCCACCTTTTGCCTTCTTTAAGAGCCAGTTGCGGGGCTTGAAGGGGCTATTGCCCCATCAGAAACCTGCTTAACCCTGGCGCAGTTCAGCATCAATCTACACTTTGCTCCATTCTTATTCTGCCCCGTCACTCATAGATAACCTGGAGTCTGTCCAAAAGTTTGGGGCCAGAAAGATTTATTTATTTTTTATTTTAAAATGAATAATTAAATAAATCAGGCTAAATCATTATATATAAATATATATGTTTGTGTGTGTATATATATATATATATATATATATACGCACAGACCTTGGAACCCATAATGATAGTTATCAAGATGTGCATGTTTCACTTTTATTAAAAGAAAAAAAATAATACAAACCAAGGCTTTGCGTCTCGATAGTTCTTCTATCTCAGTTTGAAGCTCATGTCAGAGTTAGATCTGTTTGGTGTAATGCACCACATGCGAATTCCGTCACCTCTCGTCTCAGACGCGCTGAAATGTCATCGCGGTGTCTCAAACAGCACGCCTGCTTTAGACGTCAAGCTACTTTGTTTTCGCTGATTTCCGCCGTGCTGCCTTATAGGACTCACATCTGCCATGACCTTCAGGTGTAGGAGCCTAGACTGCATAAGTGAAGCCCGATATAGAAACAGCCCCTCTCTTTGTAGCCGATGTAAATGGGATGCAGGACAAGCCCACCGGGATCATAAAGCAGCGAAACGCATATCAATGAAAGGTCATCAACAGAGAGCTGCCAGTCAATTCAGACACGAAGGATGCCAGGTTTGCTATATAATACACTGAACATTTTATTCAGGTCGCTTTTACTTTTCCCCGTATATAATATAGTGTTTATGATACATAAATATGCAGTGAATGTAATTATACAGTTTCGTATAGTTTTTATATAATTGCTTTATATGATATGATAATTTTATCTAATTTATGTATTATGTCATTGGTTTGTAGGATAGTTTTAAGGTGATTTAATCTCCATCATTTGTATTTATAACAGAACCATTTTTAGTACTGAAGGACTTTATTTTGCCATAACAACCTACTGGCTGTACATTGTCCCACTTATTACACGGCTTCTTGCCACAAAAGTAAATAAATAATATAATACAATAATAAATAAATGTTTTAACTGGGGAGCCAGTCAAATCCTCTTCTATCCACTTCTTAAAAACTTCCGTTTTTTCCATGCATGTTGAATTCAATGTTGAAGTCTCGTGGTTAAGCATTTTTAAACCACAGGACGGCGCCAAACTATCAGCGACAACGGAGTGATATAATTACTAACGGTCAAGATGATGCGTAGTACCCGGATGAGCCTGTGTTCTTAGTTTTACCAGTTGTTATCTGGGAATAACAAACCTTTGAATGTGGTGACTGACCAATCGGGATCGAGTATTCCACGAAGCCGTGTAATAAATATAATATAAACAAATTAAGGCAAGTTCCACTCAGATCTCAGATATATATATATATATATAGATATATATATATATATATATATAGTTATTGCTGCAATTTTGATACATCGATATGTAAATAAAAAATTTTTGCAGTATTGCTTATGATTTTCTTGGATGAAAATTGGACAAATTTGCTTTATTTTCATATAAATAAATGTAATTAAAAATAAATAAATAAAAATAATGGATGTAAAACTGTAAGTAATTTAATAATAATTTTTTCATATCTGTCTTGTTTTTCTGAGAGAAATATGCCCATGTTCTTGTGAGATTTATTTATTTTTGGTAAGATTAAAAGAATAACAATCAGCATTAAACTCAAGTGGCACTATGAGATTAATAACTAATGTCTTTCTTGTTTCTGCACTTAAATGTCTTGTTTATCATGAGTTCTTGACAGTATCAGAGTACAAGAACTTGATTCTCTCTGCAGGAGAAGCAGGAGAGGGCTCTGGAGGGAAAAGCTTGCCTGTTTCATTATCAGTGGAGCAAGAGATAGACCTGTTATTTCAACTCCTTCGACACCACACTGTCAGAGTCACTTCTGGAAAAGCTCCGTCTCCGTCACCAGCATCTCTGCAGGAATTTTGCACTTTGGTATCACGGGACATTTTTGTAAGCAGACCCCTTTCATTCACAGCTAACTGCCAATTTGCATGCCAGACTCCAGATTTACTCTGCTCTGTGTGGTCTTTTTGTACATATCTGATCCCTTTCTGCAGGTGTCAGTTAAGTCAGCATTTGTTCATTAATTGTGATTTATTGTAGGTTGTGAAATGAAGTGACATAGTTATTATATTCAGAGATGTGGGAATAGCAGCTTTCATCAGAACTGACTCAATCCTGGGACTCATGAAATAGACTTGATCCAAAGGTCTGACGCACTTACCAAGTGTCTAAGGACTAGTTCATGCAAAACCTTAAAATCTGCCATATAATATGTTCAGTAGATGAGTTTGTTTTGTGGGAAGCTTCAGAGAAAATTAGCATCCTATCACTGGATCCTCTGCAGTGAATGGGTGCCGTCAGAATGAGAGTCTAAACAGCTGATAAAAACATCCTGACTCCAGTCCATCTTTTCAGATGCTTTTTTTACTTCAAACAACTGCTTCTGTCTAATATGCAAATTAGCCTCTATATTGTTTTCTACAGTAAAAGTCATCTTGTATGAATTAGGAGAGGAATATGCAGAGATCAAACACTATTTACAAGCAAAAAAATGTCCAAGAGAGTTCTAAACAAATATGTTGGCTAAAAGTTAAAAACGCTTTTCATCAGCTGTTAGGACTCTTAGTCTGGCGGCACCCATTCACTGTAGATCATATTGGTAAGCAATTTCGAATTTCTCCAACTCATACTTATTGGATGGCTTGAGGGTGACTACATTTTCAGCAATTTTGACATTTTGGGCGATCTATTCCTTTAATGTCTGTGCATGAATGTTTTTATTTAGGATTATTAATGGAGAAATGAATTACACCTTCCACTCTCATCTACCTCCTGCTGCTACAGACATCCCACTGAAAAACATGGCCCGTGTGTTTCATGCTGTCAGTGTGAGAACGGGCAGTGGCGTGAATGCCTGGAAAGAAAATATCTCTATGAATGGAAGCTCTGCCCAATGTCACCACAGGAAGTGAATGAACGGGTGGAGTTCAGTGTGGGTGCTTCCTCATACCCTGTTTTTAAAATCTAAAATAGATTTTTTGTAGATCACTATTACTGTAGCGTGCAATTAGGGGTCTATACGTTCTGGCAGGCCGTCTTGCCACAGCAGACATCTTAAACATCATTCAAACCTTTACTCAAGTCCAAATAGACTCAAGCTGCCCCCGCTTAAAGAATGAGAGCTATTAGTTTTATTAGGGAATTCTTGGGTTGCAGATTTTCAGAGATGGTTCCTTTATCCAGATCTTTCCCTATTGTAAAAAATTTGGATGTGTTTTTATTTTAAATCTGAAACTTTATATATCATGCCCAGGATCAATTTTTAATTTCATGTAACCAGAATAATTGTTATAGATGGGCCCAGGACACATTTCCACAGTGTGAGAGAGAAAAGAGTTCACAAAAAGGGTATTTATTATTATTATTATTTTAATAATAGTATGATATTTATGAATTATATATTTTCTTTAATCGCTTTATCTTACATTTTGGTTACTATTTAGGATGATAGTATTAAATAGTAGCCTAAATGTGTGGCAATATTCAAATATAAACTTTATTTTTTTATTTTTTTTAGCTTGCACACTTTAAATACATTATTAAATACATTATACAAATATTACATATTTTGAGACAAAAATGATAAACCAACATCTGCTAACAAAGACTTGTTTCAAGAAAGAGCAAAACTTTTAATTCCAAGCTTTAAAAGAAAAAAAAATTATATTGACACATAATTCCAAAATGATGACTTCCCATAGGGAGAATGAGAGGAAGGCAGTGTACAGACAGTGAAAGTAGGGCATACAGTATGTGCTCTCAGGTAGCGCTGCCCCTGAGGTATCGGGATGAGCATGCGTGATGATTTCTAACGAGAAATTACCAAATCTATATAAATACTAAGGCGAAGATTCAGTTTATAAATATTACTCACGCCCTGCTGACGTCGTGTGGCTGCCGTCCAATAGCGTAACCTCATTTTGTGAATATTAATAACGCAACGCTGACGTTCTATGCAGCTCACCAATGGCGAAATGCCAGTGTTGAATAATAATCAGTTAAGGTTGACGTAGTTTAGTAACCTGCCAATGGCGAAGGCTTGTATCATGAATAATTCACCAGTAGCCATCGCCATAGTAGGATTCGTAAACTCAAGTCAGGACGCGGCGCGTCGCCTCACAGTCCGTGTGTTCCGTGCAACCTGCAACATAGAGTGACGCCAAGTCCGTTCAAGTTTACCGGCAAACATCGGCTGTCCAGGTAAGTGAACCTCAGGAGAATTCATATGCAAATGCGTTTTTGACAGCTTTGATATTGACAGCCGCTCAGTCTACCACAACTTCATTTTAGTGCGAGAAAGACAGCAACTTAAAGCATCAAGCCATCATTGGTGTGTGGTTTATTAATGTTTTAGATAGAAATCTCATGTAAGCGTGTCTTCTCTCTTTTTGTAACCAGAGCGCATATTTCATTAACAACTTTGGCAAACACTTTCATCTTACCTGTTCGCGCCGCTTTCTAATTCAGCGTCATCCAGTTGTCATTCAAGGCATCGTTTGCGTAACGTTAATATAGTGATGGGGGGAAAAACTAACAAGTTTCTTCATATAACAGTCATTTATAAGACTTAAGTTAAAGGGACGGTTGACTTATAATGTCAACCGTTTTGGACTATCGTGAATTCATATGACCGTTATAATTTGAAAAGTAACGTTAGAATGTCCGATTGATTAATAAACGATTGAATTGAATCTCATTAAATCACCTACTGATAAGTTCAGTGTGCTTTAAGTTAAATGACTCGTTCATGAATCAAACGGATCCGGCTCATTCGGTTAACTGGTTTGAACGATCCGGGATCTTTTTGGCATGGCTTCTTCTATTCTTTGAGAATTGTTAACAAATTACCAAAAAATAAAAAAAAACACAAAAATATTAGTAATGTATATTAATAAAATAAACAACATTTAATATATGTATATATAAAATGTAAAAGAATTGTTCAAGCTTTACATAAATTCATTATTAAAATAATATAATATTTTGTCAGTATATATCCATTAGTTCTCTGGTGTTCAACATCAGACATCTTCATCCGTGTATATTGATTATATCAGTTTTTGTGTATATTTTTTAAAAATGTGGGCAGAATGGAACGGGCAAATAAGGATAGTGAGAGTGAAATGGAAGTGCATGCTCGCCAGTAATACGGGATTGAGCATCTTACACAGTTTGATGTCATGTTTTTGCATTTGTCCTTGGACTAAATAATCCTCTCATATTTGTAATACTACAGCAGGCCACGTAATATATGCAACCTAAAGGTCTTTATTCCGACTTTAAGCTCTGGCCTTTGTGTGTTTAGACAACCTCTGTTCATTAATTCACTAAATCCGTTAGAAATGTCCTAAATTGAAATACAAAATGAATGCTGTTTAGAAAGTGTTTCATTCATGCATTTATTTGCTTACTTTAATGCAGCCAGAGGCTTTGCAAATTTGACCTTTTATATATCAGTTTCTATGTGTTGTCATTGCTCTCTCTCTCTCTTTCTCTCTGTGTAATGTGAACATAAGGCAGAAGGTGTGGCTTCTAACATATTCTCCCTGAAGTGTGGTCTACCTGTACATAATTAATAGAGCACTTAAGTCCTTTCCTCATCAGGACTAATTTGTTCAGCAGCGTTGCGTCATGCCTTGAAAAGCAAAACACATTTGTAGGCTCAAAGCACCTTGGGAAATGTTTTATAAGCCTCTTTTCATAAACACATATTAGTCCACCTTGTTCGAGGCATCCTGAAGATAAATGTACCGCCAGTGATAAGTGTTTGCAGGCATAGAATCAGTACAGCGCACATGCTTGCTTATTTGTTCCACTTCCTTCCTTGCTTCCTCCCTTCTCCGTCTCATTATTCCCACACATCCTTTCTTCTTAAAGGAGTTTCTAGAGCGTTTTAGTCTGAAATATTGCATTATCTGATCTATGCATTTTTGGAAAGTAAAGAGATCTGTGTAATTTGACTTCGGCTCCGCTCACAAAATTGTATCCCAGAGCTTTGAAATGTTCACTATTATACCTGCTCTCTCCGTTAGAAGTACAGGAGCTGGTGATGTGCACTTGCTTGCTCTGTGTGGAGTAGCACTTGTAGAGAGAAAGATCAACAAGCTCCCTTAATATCTGTGTTAATCACGGTCATAACATTTCAATCGACATCATGCTGCTTCTCGTTGCACAGAAGACCCGGTGTACGATACAGAGAGAAAATACTTGGTTGTGCAGTGTTTAAGATGAATGTTTATGCAAGGTTAACAAGAGCGTCTTGCCAATTTCAATGATGCCTTCAGATGAAAGGTCGGAGCACTTTGGGGTTATTCAAGGTCAGGAAGGATGTCTCAGCAACGTCATAGATTTTCTTAAAGGTGAAGCGTGTCATTTCTGCACCACTAGGAACACTACATGTAATTGGGCTAAAGATATGGTTTGTTTTTTGGCTGTTTTCACAAATGCTCCTCCGGTTTGTCATTGGTTGGTTTAGTAAATCTGATGCGACTTCATACGCTGTCATCTGTTTGTAAGGAAGGTTAATACCCTGGAGTTTTGGTGTAGCTCACAGGTTTACAGCAGGAGTCTGAGAACTGAACAGCATGTGTCAAACTGTCCAACATGGGTAATTAGTTTCAACTGAAACCAAACTTACTAATTAATTAACATATTCATTTTTCGTGTTCTGGTTTTTATTGGGCATGATCAGTATTATAAAATAGTGTTTGTTTTTTATCTTTAATCCTATGTAACAAGTTTCTCATACACTACCTATCATAAGGCATTTGTGTATATAAAATTTTGCATACTGGAGATGCATTAAATTAATTAGTAATGACAATAAATACATTTATAATGTTATTTCAAATGCATTTTTTTGGCTTTTTGTTCACAAAACATTGATTCGCAACATTGATAATAATAATAAAAAATGCAAAATTAGCATATTAGAATGATCATTTGACATTGAAGACTAGAGTAATGACATTGTAAAATATTATATATTATATAATATTATATAAATATTAAATATTAGTTCATTTAAATGCTTTTTTATGCTCTACTTTTGATCAAACAAACACAATCTTAGTGAGATTTAAAGCATAATTATTTATTTATTTATTTTTTAACTGTCTTATTCTGTTTGTTTTTTCTACTGAAATGCATCATATTTTGTCGACAGAGCTGCCTGTAAATGGCAGCATGTTCTCATTAAATAAATAACGTATAAGCCAAATTAGCATGTTGTCATGATCCCTGGAAACCGAGTCGCAGAGCTCACCCACGTACAATTCCAGAGGAATGTTATGTATTCTAATATTTCAGCAGTATTGGTTGCAGACCGTACATTGTGCATTATTTACAGTAAACAACTCACATGGGCCGTTCTCAGTAATTTGTTTCATACTCCACATGAATGTTATTGTTTTTTTTCTCCAGTCACTGACTCTATTGTGCTTGGATATCTTTTCCGTGTGTTGCACAAAAGCCTCGCTGCCATGCACACCATAAAGGCTGCTTTTGTGGTATAGCTTGTCCCCCCTGCAGCTGTGAGATGCCTATATAGGTGACTGGTAATTAGTCCCATTCTGTCTGCCGTGATTTATGGAGCTCACCATCATGCGTGAAAGTGATCCACGAGCCAAAAAGGCGGGCCGTCGTTCTGCTCAAGCGAGCTAGTTATGATTTCATATTTTAGTAAAATGATTTTGGTTAACCTAGTACAAACTTAAACCATTAATCTGCTCTTTATATGTCTCTTTTTCTTCATAAAGGATGACCCAGTGCTCAAGTTTTTTGAGACACATCTGACTCCACTGTTTGATGTTATTCCATGAATCTGACTTTTTTTTTCTGTCACACATTATATGCCATCTATTAACATACGTCTCAGTTGGTCTAATAGTAATTTGTCAAGTGCGATATTACCGAGAGTCTGTTACCAGCTAAAAACTCATTTGCTGTTAAGGTCACGACTGCCGACATGCGATTGTGACATGATGTCTGACGTGACCTAAATTAGCATGTATATTACTGTCAGTATGCACACACACACATATGTGCATACCTTCGTCATTGTGTGCGTAGCTTCTTTGACCTTACATTTATTTTTTACTGACGGAAAAGCCCGGGAGGGGGCTGCTGCTCCTGGCTGAGTGTGGAGTGGGGCAGAAATAAATTGCCTCCCCATCTCCTGCGTCTCTGCGGAGTTTAACGAATGATAACGTAGCTGGGAAACTAGGATATTGGGAAGGTCAGCTAGTTCTCGTAATTAGCAGGAGGGATGAAGATAGAAGGTGAAAGAGGGAGAGGGGAAATATTTCTCTTTGGAAGGGCGTAATGAATCACCGTTACTGTTTTTTGTTTTGTTTTTTCGTCTTGAAAGTTCTCCCATGAACTTTGAGATTGGGAAGCACAAGAACTGCGGGTCATGTTGCTTATAATCAAATATTATAAGAGACTTCTGGTTTGGTTCCTGGTTTAGTCCTTTGGAGAAAACGAATAGGGAAAGAAATTCTGCAAAAACAAAATAGTAATAATAGTGTTGGCCAATCCAAAATAAAAATGTAGTTTATATAATGTGTGTATTGTGTATATTTATTATGTATATATGAAGACAAACACATACAGTATATATTGTAACTATTTACATATATATGTATTAACATTCATATAATTGCCATATGTTATGTATGAATATATTTTGTGCATAAGCAAGATCTTGGCCCGGCCCTGCCTTGTCTTCTGCTCCCTTGCACCTTTGCAGATGTCTCTGTGTGCATCTTTCTTTTAATATCCATTAAGCTCCTTTGATTCATTGTCCATTTTTTTTTGTTCTTGCATTCAAGAGTTAAATTCTGAGCTACTGTAGGGATCCCATCAAGATGATGCGAAGTTGGCCAGTTCCTACTTGTTAAAGCCCCACTTTGTCACGTGCATTTATATTTGTAATGTAGCTGTGAGAAATCACACCCCGTGCCGATGATAAGGGATGGGTGCCGTGAGAGAGAGCAGCACAGGGACTGAGACGACATTACATGTCCCAAAGAGAGACAAAACGCCACAGTATCTTTGTCATTCTGAAATCCTGCACAGCATGCATGTGAATTAACATGACAGATTTTACACGGCAGATGCAGAAATGTATGCATGTGATACAAAATCTGGATATTTGAGGAAAAAATGCTGGAGGGATTTTATGTGAGGACACTGAATGGACAGTGAAAAGTGAAAAAGCCATGTATTTATGTATTAAAATAAAGCAGTGCAAAGTTTTGTATTGATATTTATGACTGTGTGATTTTATGGTGAACTGTGATGACTTTTTTCCTTTCTGTCATTAAAATACAATTCTTACAATAATAAAAATTTCAAATCTAAAGTTAAAGTCACTGATTTCAAACGATCCCTCGGTGGCATCCAATTAGATTTTCTTCAGCAACAGACCTTAAACTCTGCATCAGCAAAACAAGGTGCCGTTTTCTTACTGTGGTGCACACAGAAATTAATTAACACCTTAGTCATACCTCTTTGACTGACAGTAACTGAATTCATTCAAACAGTTTATAGCGCATGCACTGTTGAAATTAGTGCTAATGATGTCAGTGCTTATGAAGTCATCATCGTTTTGTATTTTTCCGAATATCTAGGATGTAACCCTGATGTCAAAATAGCTTACATCAGTAGCTCCTACAGTCCAAGTCTGGAAGCGAGGACAGAGTGGCCAGAAACCGCTTTGAGCTTCATAATAGGTGACAAATGCTGAGTCCTGCTGTTTGGCTTTGTTCTGAATCACAGCTGTGTTCTGAATCCCTACACAGTATTCACTGCTCCTCACATATCAGTATAAATTCACTTCAACATATTAGTAGAGTTTGTTATCAAATTTCCGTTCTTTCTATTCTAACGTTTAACAAAGGAGCTCAGGTAAGTGCTGCGTCTGCTAATTCAGTTCAACTCTAATCAACTCAACTGGGCTTTCGCTGAACTCCCTTTTGATTGGCTACTGACATGAGGTGTCTGTCCTCACATAGACTTGTAGGTTCTTTAGGTTTCCTGTCAATCCGCTGTGGTTAGTGGGATGGAACCTTCCTCCCACTGCTACAATCCAGGTCTGAGTAATGGACCTAAGAGAGGAACTGAACTGTAACAGCTGCCCCGACTGTAGTGGTTTATTTAGCATCGCCTCAGGTTAAATGTAACCCTGCAGAAATCTGATAAAAGCCCCTCTTCTCTATTTATATTTCAACGTGTGCATTAATGATTTAAGTCAGGAGTGTAGCTCATGTTGGAATTTCACCATGTACCTAATCCCAGATAATTGCATGCATGTAACTCAATCAGAGAGGATCCAGCACCAGGCAGACTACACTCGCTTTAAAATAAAGGTTCTTTATTGGCATCTGTGGTTGTATGAAGTCATCCGTTTGACATCCCCATTGCACAAAAGACTCTTTATAGTGGAACAACAATTTATAGATTTTTAAAATGATCTTCACATTAAGATAAAATGGTTCTTGTAATGAAGGTTTCCTTTAAGGTTCCGTGACATTTTGTTTACATATGTTATATGTAGTCTACAACGGGGGAACTTGTTGATCTTGGATGGCCACTCTCTTGAAAAACTTCTTTTTTTGGGTACAACAAACGAGAAGCCTGACCCATAGGCTTACTTCCACTTTGAGGATAAAGGTGGATACCTACCTGCATCCTTAAGACCTTGATTAGCTGGTTCAGGTGTGTTTGATTAGGTTTGGAGCAAAGATCTTCAAGGACACCGGCCCTTTAGGATCAACCCTCCTCAACCCTTGTCTATAGATTAGGCACTATTAAATCTGTTTTGTTTGTATTGGTGGCAATCAATCATTAAAGGCATAAAACTTATAAAAAAAAAAATAAAAAAAAGATATTTTAAAATCTAATTAAAAAAAGAACAGTTTAATTTTTTACAAAAGAGAATTTGAAGAAAAAACTATTATATTGCTGTAGTACATTCATGCAGCTGCTAAAATTGTGTTGCTCAAAGTGTATTGTATAGTTATCTGTGCTATAACCTCAAAACATCTAGTTCTTAGTTCATCGTATAAGGCATTAAATACAAAACGATTGATCTAGTTACAAACTGTAAAACATATTTTCTGCACATTTCTGTTAGACTTTTTGGAAATTTGCCATGAATTGTGCAAGTGAATCTTGACTTTTACTAATGTAAAGAATGTAGATGTAAATCAACCATTCAGGGTCAACAGCCGAGAAGAAGAAGAGTATGGATGCTTGTTGTAAGGGTACAGGCAAAACAGAGGAAGAACACCAAAGAGAAACACTCTCTTTCAATCAATATCCCACATCCTGTAATGTGTAAATTAGTATTTTAAATAGATATGACATACGCAAGCCTTCTGCATTTCAGCTGTCATCCAGACTTCTGGGATAGTTTACATCAGGCAAAAGAGTTCACTTTTATATTGACAACCTGACTAAACATTTGAACTTATAAACAAAGACGGAAGGACTTCTTATTCTGAAGGCACTGATATGTTAACATACGTACATAATTACCAGGGGAGGCACGGTTCGGTTTGTATCGCGGTTTTAGGGTCACGGTTTTCCGTTCGGGACGGTTCTTGTTATTTTTTTCTTTTCATCTTCAACACTCCAGAAATGTACTTCAGAATATGATATATAGCTTAATTATCCACAATTTAGAATACAGTATTAAAAAAGTTATATCAAGTAATCATTCATAAACTGAATTGGATGCGTGTTGCACAATACCTGCATACAGTCTATTGTTTTATTTCCGCTGTCATCAAAGGTAATAGAGCGTGGATCTGGCCGCATTTTTCTGTCCCAAGTTTTTTCTCATACTTATGACACATGCACTTTTTTTGTGTGGAAAGCCCGCTTTTATTGAGCAACTGTAAGAAGGTCTTCGGAAATGTCAACGGATGAGAGCATCAGCGCACAAGGGGGAAAAAACCCCATTATAACACGCACATTCAAGCTGATGTGACTGAACCCGATATGACGCTGGCACATCCTCCAACTCCAGACAGCCTTTCTTTTTTCTCTCCCACTTGCCATTTCTACAGTACAGTATTGTGACCTGCAGCACTCACTCCACACCGTAGACAGCTCAATTCTTTCTCGCGAAAGGGAAACACACTGACTTCACATACGGGGCACGAGGCTACATTGCGCATGTCATGAACCGTCAAACCGTGCGACGCATGCATGCACCGAACCGAGACAAGCGTACCGAACGTTTTTTTTTTTTTTTAATGAACCGTGCCACCCCTAATAATTACTGAACTAAAGATTTTTGTAGGACATCCATTGTGTGGCGGTACAGAAAGGCACACACTTGTTTGCAAATATTAAGGATGATTCATAAAATGCACCAAAGCAATAATCATAGATGCTAATCCGTATTGGAATTTAGTTTGTTGGATAACCCTGCCTTTGATTTTCATTCAGTTTCTGTGACCTTCTGCGTTATAGTGTATATTCTAAGATTCTGTCCACATTTTCCACATGGAGGAAATCCTAGTTTCTTAGACACATGCTGTCTTAGAATGAATCCAAATGAAGATTTTTTACAAGGCAGCATAATCATGTTACGTGTGTGCCCACGGTGCCTTAAAATGCTGCCTACGTAGTTTTTGGAAGAGCTGCTGGGTCTTTTTATAGGTCTGCACAGGTGGGATATGCGTATGTGGGCCAGAAAGTGTAAAAGGAAAAAAATAACAGAACAAAAAGTAAATATTGAGGTAGAATGTATGAGATGTATAATATATGGACTGTGGATTAAAACAGGATCTAGACTTTAATCAGAGAGCGTGGAGTCATTTGTTAAATGTGATTTTGAGGAAGGAAGCAGCTTGCGGATCAGATGAGCCGAGGGATGGTTTGGCTCAGTGACAGATGGGAAACATTAGGGCTCCTCTAATCCTTTCAACATTGACACCAGAGTGTGAGAGAGGTAACTCACACCCACAGCGCCTGAAACCAACCCACAAAGCAGAAGACCTTACGCAGAAGCATCTCTTAAAGCTACCGAAGGAGCAGAACCGCTGCATGGGTTAGTGACCTGCCCTGTTTGAATACAGAACCTTCAGTTCAGCTTTCTACACACACTGGAGGCAGAATTAATGCAATTCTTTTAAGGGGTCAAAGTTTGGGGGTTGGCATGACCCAGTTTGCCCCTGCTGGTAGTTTTTGTAACTGCACCCTAAGGTGGCAAAAAGCGTTTTCTCTGCTGAATTCAAAAGTCATTATTCTATTTGCTAATTTAAAAATATATATTTATATTTATTTTGTCTGTATTTGGTCTCTCCTATTGTTTCTTCTGCCTGTCTATTGTTCTGTTCTGTCTATTGTTCTTCGATCGCTCTGTCCGTCTGTTCTGTCCATTTTCCTGTCTTGCAGTCTTTTATTCTGTCTGTCTGTCTCATGTTTCCTATCAACGTTTGTTTGCCTGTTTAATGTTCATTTTGCCTGTCTTCTCTGTCAGTCTTTTTTATCATTCAGTCAGACTGTCTGTGTATCATTCTTTTTATTTGTCATTCTGTCAGTCTATTGTTATATCTATATCTAACATTCTGTTGATATATCGTATCTCTTTTTTTTATTTCAATCCTGTATTGTATTTGTTACTTGAATTTAAACTTAAAAGCAACGTAGTTCCTCCAGGTATTGTAGGCCTTGATTATCACTTGCAGAGGAAGCCCTTGATATGATCATCCGCATCAGCTTCTGAACCGACCCTGCTGGACCTCACGGGACCACTTCTCTCTCACTGTCAGGTGTCAGTGTAAGAAGCTGCTGGTTAATCTTTCATGAATCGTCTTCCTCCGTTTTCCTCCTCTTTGGATCTCTGCTGGTTTAGGATGTTATTCACATGAATGAAATTTTTCTCATCATTCTCCTAGAGGGATTTGACTACTGTAAGATATTTGATGAATGCAAGTAAAGAAATGCATTTGAATTATTTAATGTATCATCGGCCGTGCTTATTTTACGTGGGGTCCAATGTTCACTCATTCTTGGAACATGAAGCTTAAAGATTATCTGTCCAGCGAGGACGCAAGTCATTTAGATTAAGAGTAATCTGATTGCATAGTAGGTACAAATTATAGCATAAAGGGCCACACAAGTAGGGTAACAGCCGGCCTTTGTAAGCCCCATCTCTCAGATGATTGGTCAGCGATGGATTACTAACTCTGAGATAATTATGCGGGTAAATCCCAAATCCTGAATACACAGCAGCTGTACGGACAAACATGGCCTTTTTTCATGTGCCGTTATGATATTGAAAATACTCCCGGCCCCTTTCTTCCTCTCCCTCTGTGTGGTATGATTGTAAATCGGTTATGACTGCTAATCCAGTCGCTTTTTCAGTACACAAATATGAATGAAATTGCACTATGCCTCATCCTATAATTAAATGCCCTGTTTCTGACCCCTGGTAAAATATTGGGAAAACAAAGTTGAGGGGATTTGGCCGTGTATTATCTGTATCAAACTGAGGTTCCATTTTCCATTTTGGCGCCTTTTTGCCTTACTTGGTTTCCTCTGTTCTTTGTCTTTTATCTTTTCTTAGTTAAAAACTATCTGCATTGTCTTAAATCAAGTCACTGATGTTCTTTCTTTGGTTAAATATTGTTAGCCCGCCTCTGGGGTCTTTACATTGCAGCAACTTAAGTGTATTGATAAAATGTCCACCTTGTCCTGTCTTTGGATCCTTTTTAATAATTCATCTGTCTTCTTGGTTTACCGCAACATATAGTCAGGCCAGGTTCATTAGGGTTTCCCGCAGCAAGGTCTGCTTCTCCTGATCTCTTTCTCACCCTAAAAACACTGGTGCCGTCTGAAAATGTTCTGCTGCCAGAGTCATTTATTGGTCAGTCTGACCAAGCTAATTTCTACCTCCAGCCAAAGAATCTGTCTGGCGTGCTGTCTTACTACTTGTACACTGTGCTATGAGCATTTATCTGCCTGTCAGGGTTTAAATACTTTTTGGTGACCATTCGAAATTATTTATGAATAGAATTTTGACAGATCATTTAATGAATCATTCATGATTCATTATGAATGATTAAATGAAATTGAGAACCACCTTGAAATTATTATTGACTAATAGATTCGATTAATATGGAGAAAGAACGAGAGACATGCTGGTGACCAATTTTGATACTTTCCCACTGGCATTAATTATTTTGAAGCAAAAAAAGTTATTTAATAATATTATTTTCCATGACTTTTAGCTTTTCCAGGCTTGAAAAACACATTATTTTCTATGTTTTGTATTTGTGATGATGCATGCATGGTTGCTTATGCATCTTTCCTCCTCGCTTTACCCCCCCCATCCAACCCAACCTCAGTGACAGGAAGTGCCACTAATGCGAGGAACCGTCTCCACTCGTGCTTTCAAATAGGGGGGTTTTCTTTAAGCTGAAGGGCAAAAGGAGACATTTTCCCTCCTTTGGCTCAGTGAGAGAGCTGACAGCCTGGTTCTGTCAGGCGATGAACTGTCAAGTAGAGTCTTTTCTCGTTTTTCTTGCTCATAGAGCATGTGGCTCTTATTCATCAGTAACGGCGTCACGTTCTTCTCCTGTCTAAGCAGCCTGTGAGCTTCTGGGCTAAATACAATGACCTTGACCTGTATCAGGCTCTTTGGCAGAGCAGCCACACTACTATGTTCTGATCTGTGACCAAATAAACATGCGTAAGCTATTAGCATATCTGTTATTTACTTCTTGCTTTAGAGCGCTTGAAAGGGTCTCAAACATCACATTATATGCTGCTTAAATACTTTAAGCATTTCCATGTAGAGTTTTTTATGAGGGCCAGTGTAAATAAATCTAGATTTCAATTCAAAGACGCCTGATCCATGACCTGACGTGTTCATTCATATCCAGAATGAGGTGATGTGAACATGGAGCGTTTCATTCATACTTTAAGCCTGAGGGTGCTCTCATGTAGTGCAAAACGGACTCATAGAAGTAATAATTATTACATCTAATAAATCCTTAATCTGGACAAAGGCATCCAGCTATTACTTCATGACTGATGAAACCTGAAGCACGTGACAAAATATGTTTTATGTGTGTTTTTAAAGTCATGTTCAGGTAATAAAGTATATGAATAATGCAGCACTAATTAAAATTGCATGTATTACAATATAGAAACTATTCTTTCTTATGCAGTTAAAAAAAGGGAGAAATGTTAGGAAAATGTGGAAATACACTGACCTCGGGTCGCCACCACAGACTTTAATTTTTGGCGTTAAACCTGAAATCCAATTGAAATTCGTCTTCAGAAGGATGTGCTGAAATGCTAACTCATTTTTGAATTTGGCCTATAAAAATGCGTCATCCTTGAAGAATGCAGCACTCTCTTCATCTGTCAGTCAACTGTGATATTGCAAAACCTGACAAAGTATTGGTACATTTAACATCCTTAGTGCAGAAAACTTGTTAATGGCCCAGCAGTAGATTCTCATGCAGAGAAGACACATACTTAGAGTCATGACAGTGGTCTAAACACTTTTTTTCTTTTTGCTGCTTTGCAAGCACTGCTGTTTTCCTCAGCAAATGAAGATATAACCTCTATAACACAGCACGGCTTTCAACTACAAGTGTTTCTTCTCAGCTGCCTCGTATAACGTTGCATTTTCGTCATCATCACCTTCTGCTCTAAATAGCTCAGCTATATTGACATTCATAAGCAATCGACGGATGCTGTCGTCAAGGTGATGCCCAGCCTGTGAAACACAACTCAGCGGACGCATATACCATTACACGTTTGGCAGACATGACCGCGGTAGCAAGGGCACGCATGCTCTCAGAGGCTCTCTGTAATGGTACACTCTGACTGTTTGCATATTGCTACAGCCGCAGCGCACATGTGAATGCCGTAGGGACGTAAAGGGTGGAAATGTTTGTATCACTGTGCTCTGGTTTCGAGGTCTGAGGTGTGTGTGGTTGTTTTGTTGCGCTGGTGCTGGATGGGGAATCTGGTTTCAGGGGATCATAGCATCTTGATCCTCGTTTAGATTGGTGATGGTCTTCAGGGCACTTCATACAGGATGCATTCTTGAATTTAAACCGATGCAGTGCAACAGAGTTTTTATTGCTAAATGTCTCTTATTCCCATTATTCTCTTATAGGAATATATATATACTTAAGGAAATGTATGCTATTAATGCTGTCAGTCAATAAAATAAAAGTTTTGGTTTACATAATGTGTGTATTTATTTATGTATAAATACACACACATGCATGTACATATTTAACACAAATGTTTGTTTTTTTGTGCTGTCAAATGATTATTATTCGCATCCAAAATAAAAGTTTGTTTAAATAATGTTTGTATAATTTGTGTGATTTGCATGTGTTTTTAAAGTATTTACATCTATTCACTTATTCAAGTACATTTCATCATATA
This sequence comes from Enteromius viviparus, assembly GCA_032353835.1. Lineage (NCBI taxonomy): Eukaryota > Metazoa > Chordata > Actinopteri > Cypriniformes > Cyprinidae > Enteromius > Enteromius viviparus. Next base: position 5,534,453 of record JAUCNO010001888.1, read on the forward strand.
TAAATATTTCATATATAAAATATATAAATATACATAAATATACACAGTACACTTTATGTAAACAAAGTTTTATTTTGGATGTGATTAATCGGTTGACAGTACTAGTTTTATTTATATATAAAATATATTTATATATTATATAAATTATATGAATATTAACATATACCAGTAAATATTTTCACAATATATATATATATGTGTGCCTTTATATAAACATAATAAATATACCCAATACATATCTGTATGTATATATATATATATATATATATATAAACTCAAACTTTTATTTTGTATGCAATTACTCACAATTAATTATTTGACAGCACTTATATATCTCATTTACAAGATTTGAGTTGATATTTTTTTAATGTTGTTAAAAGGAGCTGAAAGCTGCATTATTTTTAAAAAATACAGTAAAAACAATACTGTTGCTAATAATAATTACTATGTTATACAACTGTTTTCTGATTAAAAAAAAAAAATTATGCATTTTATTCTAGTGAAGAAAAAGCTGAGTATTTGGTGTCTTCAGCGTAACTTTATCCTTCAGATTTATTTGTTTATTTGGTGGTCAATACAAAAAATAAATAAATAGGGTTGTTGTTAGCTGTGAGAGGTCATCATGTTTATCCTCTCTGTACAGTGGAACAGTAACTCCTGGAATTGAACTGGGTTCTGTGTGGGTTTGTGAATGCAGCACTGTGTGTGGAGAGCTTGTCTGTATAAAAAGCTGGACATGAGGCTTGATCTGATAGCTTTCAAGAGAGTATTTCAATTCATTTTTAGTTCTGTATTCTAGCATACTGTAAATTTTGTCTGTATAATATACAGAAAATAAGGTAATAATATATATTTGTAATGCACTAATATGCATCTTTTTCTATTTAGCATAATAAAAAGTACAAAGATGTGCCTTTTGTACCACAGTGACCAGCTTTTTTCCTTTTTTTGAACATGTAATGTTCTGTTTATTTTATTTTTAAGCAATTCAAAGAAAAATCTAAGGAAGCTTAATAGTTTAATGCAACATAAACTTTATGTGGCAATCGTCAGTGCACCTTTTAATTCTGCACATGTATGTGTGCGTGGTTTTCAGTGTTGGGGGAAGTTACTTTTAAAAGTAAAGCATTACAGTATTGCGTCACTCCCTTTAAAATGTAACTAATTACGTTACTTATTTACTTTTTATGTAAAGTAATGCGTTATGTTACTTTTACGTTACTTTTTAAATATGAGCAGATCTTAAGTGTTTGCTTTTAATATAAGAAGTTATATAAATGTAAAATGTAAAAAAAAATGTCACGAATAAACCTCATGCTGTAGGAAAAGTAAATTCACATCTGTAAAGTAGAGAAAGTTCAAAACTCTTCAGCAACAAAAACAAAACAAAACACTAAAACCACAATAGTTTCACAAAAGTCATTTTTGCTTGTAAATATGGTTGAACTGGATCATCAAAAATCAGCAGCAAAGACATTGGTAAATTAGATACATTTTTGTAATTTAATTATAGCAGTATTGTCATATTCTGAGTTTATTTTAATTTTGATGAATACTAAGGCCCAATCCCAATTCTATTTTCTACATTCTACATTCCCTTGAAATGAAGTGGAAAGGTTACATTTTCCCCCAAGAACGTTACGTCAGAGGACATGCACCGATGTTTATCACAAACTCCATGAAGTCGCCAGTCAGTCATAGCAGTTGTGTGGATTGATATAATATTAGCTATATGATTAGACATTTTTTGTTTGTTAAATATAAGTTGTTTTTTAAAGTAGCTACCGAGCTGATCATAAAGGATGACTGATCAATTTAGCCTTCTCAAATCATCACAACTTGCCTTAAAAAAATCGATAGGCATGCTAAAAACAGTTTAAACAGGTAACAATGTTTAAACGTTAAACACTAAAAGAACAAATGTTCGTCATGATGGTTTGTGCAGAGAGTGACGCTATAAAGCGCGTTCTGCAGGACATAGAGGCTCGGGCCAGTCCTTGGATTTTATAGCCTTCGCCTTAATTTTCTCTGATAAAGATAGGAGTAATACGTCATTCAGAACTGTAAAGGGTCTACTTCTATTTGTGTGCACTGACAGTAAACGTGATTTCATAAAACAAGCGCGTTATGCCTTCTTGTCTTGAACAGAGGAGCGTTTCACATAACAGAACTGAAACCAAGCAAAAAAGACATGATAAGTATATCTATAGAAAGCATTAAATTACCACTTAACGAAATAAATATCGGAAAAATCGAAAACAAGAACTCATTAATTAAATTAAATAATTGGTAAAGATTACTTCTCTTTAAATGCATGTATGCAGAGATGGAGGATCAGGAAATTCATCTGTGCGACACGGACTCAGAAAACACTTGCTCATGAGTAAATAATTCAAATGTCTTCCTATTGTTTTCCCTCGACATGATAATTACCTTTGCTGGGGCATTGCGGTGCATCTGAAGGCAGAACTCTTTAGCTGTGCTGCGCTGATGGCTGCTCTCTCTCTGCGGCAGGACAATAAACCTTTTACCTGCGGAGCGCAGTCTTGTGTTGTATTCACCAGCGCTGCATGACAATCTTTTAATCATTAATTGGCGGATGTCTAAAATATAAAAATAAGGAGAAGCTTAAAACGGGCCTGAGGCCTGACCCGTGTCTGAACTATGGCATCAAAATTGGCCCAAAGCCCAGCCCGAGTTGCGTAAAAAAGTCGAGGCCCGTCGGGCTCGGGCCTAATTGCAGGGATCTAGGCTAGATGTATTTGCCACAGTTGTGGCCAGAAGGTGCCCATGTGAGGCGCTTTTATGAGAATCCTAGGCCTAGGGCAGTGATAGGTGCAGGTGTTAAAGCTCCATCTGGCACAGTGATGAGTGCACCTGACCCAAGGGTCCCTCATGCACGATAAACAATAAATAATGATAAATTATGATAAGAGTTGTGTCTTATAACTCACGTGGTCTGCAACTTGGACAGGGTGCTGGAGCGAGAGCTAAACGTATTGTTATTGACAATCTGTTTGAGAATGCAGATGTGGTGTGCTTGCAAGAGACTTTTCTAGCTATGCAAGATTTGGACAAACTGAATAATGTGCATGATAAGTTCCATTGGCTGGGGAATCTACGACTGACCTAAACACCAGAATTCTGCGTGGCAGGATCCCAGGAGGTGTGGCTATATTCTGGCACAA
>JAUCNO010001888.1:5540550-5560024 GCA_032353835.1 Enteromius viviparus
TGCGCCTATGGAGAGTCCCCACGAAGATGGCAAACCAGACATGTGTGTGTGTGTGTGTGTGTGTGTGTGTGTGTGTGCATGTGAAAGGCCATCACAGGAATAAATTGCAAACATATTTTACAGTATTACTGTTTTACTTTCCAGAACATTTATTTGGTGTATTGCGGTATTACATTTCACTACTTAGGCCTAAAGTTTGACAGCCTTTCACCCAGACCCATTATGAATTTCCCTGTTTTTATTATTGTAACGAACACAGGTCAAAATGTTCCTTCACCGGTAGTTAGTTTCTAAGTGCAAACACAACTGACGGTTTGTGTCGAAAAGGGGAAAAAATAACACCATCATTCATAACAGCCCTTGCTGCACTGGAGAAATCCAACAAGTTTGGCGAATTATACATTTTCACTCATGCTCCGTTTCTGATTATGGAAGTTGAAAACACCAGCACCAAGTTATATATAAAATGCACTTTTATATTTAACTTTTTAAAAAGTGTCAGTAGCACGTTCTCTCATTACAACACTTCTTTTGGGCAGGAACATCCAATAAAAGAGGTGACTTATGAATGTTCTTCTTTATTGAGTTACCGCTGTGAAGCAGAGATGGGTAATGTAAAAGGAAATGTTCCTTCCCTCATAGTTGGTTTCTTGGTGTGCTGAATCGGAGAGGTCACTCATCAGGAACGCAGGCTGTGTTTAACTGGCCGAGCAGGTGCAGTGATACCGGACCCCTTTGTAAGCAGATTTACCTCTTGTATTTCCACATGCTTCAGCATTGTGATAGACCCCCATCAACACAGCTAATGCTCTGCTTAACTACTGTCTTTATGTCTGTTCTGTCAGCTTTTAAGGGCCGGAGTTTATTTTTGTCAGCGGCACAAGGTCAAACGCAAGCCGACTCATGTCTACTGAAATCACGTTCTTATCACCGCAAGAATTTTCTGCTTATTGTGGACCGGCGTAAATGGCTGTGTGATATCCACGGGCCCTGGTCAAAGGCACATTGAGGACATCTGTGAACAGCTTAGCAATTGAGACTCTCTATTCCTCACCTGCTGTAAGCTGCCGACCCTCCATTAACAGACCGCTTCCTGTCCAGATGTTACGCATGTGCGTGCCAAGCCCTCCCTGCGTGTGACAGACGCACACGGAGTGGAAAACTTTCACATTCATTTTCTTTTTCTGTGTTTCTGCTAAGAGCTTCCAGTGAAAGGCATTAGCGCGGAATTAGGCTGCAGAAGCATGTCCACGGCCTTTCCATCTGTGAGATTTTAGCCATGGGTTTCGTAATGGGCCGTAAGTTTGTAATAGGCACGGCTGACCGGGTCTTTACTCCGTCTTTACGATTCCTGTGAGAACTTTGAAATCATTTCTTACTTTTCTGATGTGCTTTCTAGCATTTGCAATGTGTCCTAACCAGGTGCAGTGTGAAAAGCTAAGAATTTGTCTGTTCATGCTGAAAGCAGAAATATACAGTGTATACATATATATTAACTCTTTCCCCGCCAGCATTTTTTAAAAAGTTGCTAGCCACCGCCAGCGTTTTTGATGATTCTCACTTAAATTTGACAGCCTTCAGAATATTTTCTCTTATGCATACAGTATATGAACAGTATTACACATCAAAATAGAGAGCCATGCATCTGCTTTCAAACAAAAAAAGTTTTATTCTATCTGTTCATGTTTTATCATCACTTAAATGCAGAAATACCAAATTTTGGACAAAAATTTGGAGAAAAATGCATTTTTATCTGTACTGCATTTTCAAGCTAAATACATTGAGACGTCGTATTCTTTTAGCTGCGAGTAATTATATGAATAATTTAAATTGCATTCAGTAAACAGACACACACACATTTACACACACATACGTTTAGGCTACATACATGCATATATATCTATGTATGTGTGGGTATAAATATATAAAATATATGTATGATATATGTATGATGTATTATACACACATACTCTATTCATATATAGATCACGCACGTACACACAAATACATATTGGTATTCATATCACCGGGTTCTAGATCTATCCACGACATAACTAGAGATGTTTCTGTGTCTGTAAAGGTTTCTCTGTCACTGACTAGCCTAACTTTGTCCCGCTCAGATTCAAAATGGTCAAAACATGATCTACATGCGTGATCTGCGTATATGATCTATAGTGTCTGTGATCCTTCCTGTCCATTTTTCGAGCCCAGTAGACCTCGGAAGTCCTGTAACTCATTCAGGACATGCACTAGTGCATTCCTTACCGTAATACACCTAGAACAAGGTTTGCCGTAAAAACTCATCTTTGGGGAAGAAGCGTCATAACCTAATTGACCTTTTCAATGGTGGGGAAAGAGTCAATATACAGTCGTGGACAAAAGTATTGACAGTGACATTTATATTTTTAGTTTTCCAAATAGTCAGTAAAACACCCTGCAAAAATGGCGTTTTTGCTGCTATAGTATTATAACAGCGACAACTGGGATTTCCCAGGACAGGATTGACTTTTAATGTGTAGTATTAAAAAATACTTTTTTTTTCTCTCCTTCCATCTATTTTCTATCTTTTCTCTCTCTCTCACACTGTCTGTGGTCTCTAGATGAACAGTGATTTTTAGTTACTGTTGCTATTTTAATTCCACTCCCACAACCTGGCATAGAACTCAATATCTGGGTAAAGCTTGTAATTAAGCCCAAACTGTTATAGAAGCTTAGGGTGCCAAAGCATTAACATTTACCTTCTGTGGCTCTTAAATATTGCCTGCAGTATATTCATCAGCACCTGCCCACACAAAGGTCACCCATTCAAACTCTGTGCCAAAGGCCACAAACCAATATACTTCAGACATGTGTTTAGTGCTGATTCCTGATTCACTGTTGAACCACAGACATGCCTCTATTTGGATATTATCATCTCTAAACAGAGTATACATAAACTCTCACTTTTCCATGGTTCTCTAAGATCCTTTCTCTTTTTTTTTTCTTGAGTTGAGTATTTCCTTCATGTGCAATCTATGAGTGCACTGCAGCAGAATTAGATCACCCCCATTATATTCAGCAAAGCTGTCTAGACTGGAAGCACCAATTCTGTCGTATCGTGTCACAATGTGAAGCGCCTTCCCTTAATAAATGGACTGTTGCTACTCTGCATAGAAAGTGGGGGGAATGCTTTCTGTGAGATATCATACTATACACTAATGTGATTATATGAAGAGTTCATTAGCAGAAAAGGTACATTATTATTATATAGTGAGGTCTAATTATGTTTGTCAAATAAACAGTATTGTCCACTTTCAAGGCATCTTGAGTTCCCATTTTACCACAGAAGCCGACAAGCGCCCTTGTTGTTTTTCAACACAAGTCCACTTTAGCAAATCAGCGTGCTGTATTCAGGTCAGGTGACAAGGCTGAGAGGACTTTTGACAAAGCTGATGAACCTGTGATGTCGTCTTCAGGGTGTAAAAGGAAAATAAAAGGAACCTTGCAAAAGCAAATGGAAAACGCTCAGTGTATTGCTTGTAATTACATCCATAAAGTACATGATCACAACAACAACGTTAGTCAGGCATCTACATTGCGTTCTTACAAAGATTAAACAAGAGTTTTTAGTTTTTACTAAAAAACGAAACGCCGCAGTTGTAGCATGCTTCAGATTACGTCCACCGTCCCCAGCTCCACCTCTCTAGATCTGCTACTGTGGGATTTCATGTATATGAAGAACTGTGGCAACGTCTCCAAGATGCTTCAAAAAAACCTGTAAAAGCTACCTGAAAAACTACTCGCGTGTATCTCGGAACAGAAGCTGTTTTACCAAAAGCTGTAATACCAGATATTTAGTTAATAGAAGTTAATTAATCAATTCTATTTATGGCATTATTTTTGAAAGCATCCTCATTTTACAGCATTTTTTTTACACGAGCGTCTAAAACTTTGAACACTACTGTAGCTCTCCAGGTAGGTTTTTTTTAAGCATCTTGGAGACGTTGCAACAGACTGGATGATGATCAGATCTCTGTGTGGAGCACTGGCTGTTATCAGACTCCTTGTGCAGACTATAATCTCTCTGCATTATTACAATTAATGACAAAAATAATGTTTGGAAATGTAAACTGATATTTCCAACTGACACACTGCCACAAAAAGATAAAAGTAACCCACTTAAAACCATTTTTTTGGTGAAAATACTAGTGGCCTAAGACTTTTGCACAGTACTGTATATATAAGGATTATTTTATGTGTTCTATGTGCAGCAGCGTGTCTGTCTATTCTGCCAAGACCAAACACATTAACATTGGCATGTATATTACAATGATAAACTCTCTGACCTCGTTAGTAGCTTCAGTGTAGAACTGTGCTCTTTTCTCTAAAGTTTTTTTTTTTTTTTTTTGCATCAGGTGTCTCCCTTTATTACCGTTTGCTTGAGTGGATTGACCTGTGAGCAGCTGATTAACTTCCTGTTGTCTGACAGATTCTCACCATTGATTGCACATGTCATGCCCGAGTGCACAGCTCTCCATCTTAAAGCTGAGCGAGGAGAGCAGCTCGGTGTGGGAGAATGTTTCAGTGACTCTAACGTGAAAACAAGAGTTTCCTCAGCCGGCGGTCTCACCTTTGCCCTCAGGCATCCATCCGACATGACCACATCATATCGCATTTTTTTTAATTCTTTTAACATCCACAGTTGGTGGCTAAGTAATGTTTTGCCCCACTGTATATCTCTGGAGCGCAAGAGGAGAAGAAACAGAGACGGGTTAATAGTACGTAGACGTGTTGAATGATTTAAGGGTATGAAATGTTCAAGAACAGAATAACTACGAAGAATGTGCGATGAAATGAACACGCTAATCAGTCAAAGCTCTGCCAGCATCGCATTCAGCTTCCACACTCTGCATACTAATATAGTGCATTTGCAATGAATGTTCTCACGCTATTTTAAACCTCTCAGTCTGGCATAACTTGCAACAAAATTTGCATTTACTCTGCTGCTGCTTGGCTTAATGAGTAAGTGAAACTTGAATTTTAATACACATTTAGACAATTTCATGCAAAGGTCGACCTTATCATAGAACAATCAAGTGTTTACCTAAGAGTCAAAGGCTTTTGACCCGTTTTATATCGTCAAATTGAGTCTGTTTTTCTCTGTACTGGATGATTGTGGATATTCGGTATCGGGATCAAAGCACTTTTTTATTTTTACCCTGTGCATTAACAGTGTTTTCCAGAAAGACCTTCAGAAAAAGTCTGAGAAATGTTTCAGCCGAACTGCTTCATAAATTTCAAAAGGCCACTTTCACAAAGTCCCCGTGTTCCACTGATCAGTCACATTGATAACATTTTATAGTTCTTGGGCAGCTGCTTTGATCTTGGGTCTGATTCAAGATTACTGCATTTATGGCCTTCCTGTTATATATAAAACGACACGGAGTTTATTAAGCAATGCATTATTTTCTAGTGCTAAATAATGTACTGTCTTGATTAACACTGCAGTCTGTAACTTTTGGCAGAACTGCATGTGCCTCATGGAAGAATATTGCAGCCGGAGCTGTTTCTCTGTGATGAATCACGCAGGTACTGGGCTACTCCGCATATAGTCCAAATGTAAATGCTTGTTACAGGTGTACAGTACTTTCAGGACAAGCCCAAAGCACTGTTTGGAAAGTGGATTCATGCTCGCTAAATTTTGTACATTTTGAACACACAAATTTAGCTTGATCCTATTTAATGAAATAAATTACAGCTGGTTTAGTTCAGTTTTCTCTGTGTGATTCATTTAAAGTGACAAATAAGAGTCGCAACACATTTCTATTGTTATTTTGTACAGGCTTGTGGCAAATGATTTGATTTTCATATATAATACTACTTGAGAGTGCAATAGAATGTAATATAAGCAACGCACATATTCGGCATACATATACTGTACTGTATGTGGACATAATATCTGTTGCCTCTTTGATCATTTTATTTACACCAGGTAGCATTGTGTATTCACCAGACTTCTTTAACTAGTCTAATTATTTTATAACTTAGTTTGGTCTAGATTATTTCTTAATTAATTCCAATCGATTGCTTATGGAAACCTGGTTCCATTATGGAATATAAAACTCATAATTGCATCTTTATCACACAATTAAAGTTGTTTTTCTTGCAGTTCTGGATTTAAAATTCATACTTTTCATCAAGTCTAAAAAATAGAGTCAGAATTGCGAGATGATGAATGTCTGAATTATAAAATGAAAGTTTTTAGTTACCTTTATTTTGTGGCAGGATTTGCAGGAGGAAAAAAATCCGATTTTATATGTATTAAACAATTAGTATTGTAATAGTATTTTCATACTACTATTTCATAATGAACAAAATGTTAATTGTAGAATAAAACCCAAATAGTATGCCCCATGTTATTTTTTATTTTTTTAAGCATTAGGCAGTGAATGTGGTATAGTAGGTTTGAGTTCCAAGTGTTGGAGGAAAGTAGGGGACCCTGGCTGCTTGATTAGTCGACTGCTAAATGAACAGATGTGTCTGTGATATGAACTGAGCATCACAGGCAGCTTACAGTACTTTCTCCAAACCCCAGGACACAACATATCTGGAAACCCTGCCCGCGAATACAGGTCACCAAAACCACTGCAGCTTCTTTTTTTCTTTTTTCTCACTGGCCTCATTTTCACCACAAAGTAGAGCAAGTTTAAGTAATAGCAGGGAGTTAGAGAAATGGATTCACAACATTGAAAGAAAGTGATTAACATCAGGGATTTCCACTTACAGTTTTTCTTTCTATGGATACAATAGATTCTTGAGAAAGTGCTAAGGAATGGAGGAGAACTGAATGGCCCAAGAGGCAGAGGAAGTTTATCTGCAGGGATTAGAGCATGCAGCTGCCCACAGAGATTACTGAGACAGTGTCACGAGGATTACTGGACAGAGACCCAAACATGGAGTCCATGTGTGCGGCCTTTATACATGCATGTCTGGATCATTTCCTCCGAAAATAACAAGCTAGAAACACGGAATGTAATTTAGCAAAAAAAGGATTTGTATTGTGAAATTGTAGTAATCAAGTATATTTGCCCTTTTTATTCTTCCTATATACAGTGTGTGTATATATATATATATATATATATATATGTACATTTTTAAATACAATATACTGTACTGAAATTACAATAATTCTCAGAACTCAGAATTAAGTCCTGACCCATTAATATTATTATTATAATTTTTAGGGGTGAAATTTAGAGCCGTTTTCATGATATTCACCTAGCTGAGCTTAGCAGCAATCTATCTCTTCTCACGCTCGTGTACGCACGCATGCGTGAGCACAGCGATGGATATTTCATCCCCAGCATGCTCTCAAAAGTGCAGCTGACTCAATTGGTATCTTTATACTCCTTTATCCTCTATCATCCAGCCCAGGAAGCCTCCAGCCGTGGTATTAGTGCAGACTGGGTAGATATGCAGTTTTTGCAATTTTCAGATTAAAGAGATCACCGTTTCCCAGAGCGCAACACTCCCCTATTGCAGCTATCCATTACGCCAGCCATTCAATTGTAGTGTCTGAGAGGTCGAGGCTCAGGAGGGAGGTTTTATGTAATTTATTCAGACCCCAAAGACACACAAAAGCAGTTGTGGCGTCTGCTGCCGCTGACAGGAATAAACCCTTGATAGCTGCTCGTGCTCCCTTGGGCTGACTGTCTGCTCGATGGTTGTGTAAGATCCCTGGGCAGTCGGGTCTCTTACCAAAGGCAACAGATGGGCACAGGAGGTCAGTCCGTAGCTCTGTGCCCGTTCCACAAGTGGGGAAGCTTGGCTTGAGCGTGCGGAGGGGAGGAGTCAGAGCTCAGGGAGATGAGAACATTCAGCCACCCGTGTAGCCCACACAAGCTCTCCAGACATCCGCACTCACACACGCACTCGCTTCTCTACCTTGGTGGTTTTAGGATGTAAACTCTCCCCACCTGGTTTTCCAAAAAAGCTCTGTGTGGGGTGATGCAGAACTCCGAAGGTGAGTCATCACCTGTTCTGGTTTGCATTAAGCACTTTCTGCATTTTAACCCCTTGTCTCTTTGTTATCCTGCAGGTATGAAGACCCCGTTGAGCCCCACCCAGCTGATAGAAAATGGACAACTGTTCTTCACTGTCCCGGGCTGCGTGGAGGTAAAGGATCCCAGCGACTCCAACTTAGACATGCAGCTCCAGCAGGAGAAGAAGAAGCTGCTCTACTCGCTCTGCGAAGTCTGCAACATCCAGCTGCACTCCGCTGCGCAGGCCCAGATTCACTACAACGGAAAGTCTCACCTCAAGAGGGTCAAACAGCTGAATAATGGCGACCTGCCCATGGCAAGCATCAGCTCGGCTCCTGCTCCTCTGCACACTCTCAGCAGCAGCGGCAGTCAAGGTAAGACCTCTGATGCTTGGAGATGACATGCTTTTTTTTGTGCAGCCGTAAACAGCGCTGATGGTAATGCGCTCAGAGTTAGCGCTTGACTCAGAGGGCCCGACTTGTCATTTCATGTGGCATTTTTAAAGAGTTGTTCTTATTAAAGCCATAGTTCACCCAGAAATGAATATTCTGTCATGATTTCCTAACCCTCATGTCATTTCCAAATCGGTTTGACTTTATTTTCTTTTGTATAGTGCGAAAGGAGATTTTGTTATTTATTTATTTTTTTAGAATATCTTGGCAAGTTTTGGGAATGTCAAAATGCATGATGAAAGGACTTCTACATATTAATTTACATTTATTCATTTCGCAGACGCTTTTATCCAAAGCGACTTACAGGTGGGGAAAACATCAAGCAGTTAGTTCTAAAGAGGCAAAAACAACTTAGGAAGTGCTCATTATACCGTATAACAGTCAATGTTCAAATAAGTACGAGCTAGAAGGAAAGAAAAGAGTAGGGTTAAGAATTTGTTGAAAGAGATGGGTCGTTTGAAGGTTGTAAGGGAGTTGGCATTTTGGATAGTGATGGGAAGATCATTCACCAGCCAGGAACGGTGTAAGAGAATGTTCTGGAAAGAGATTTTGTGCCTCTTTGTGATGGTACAGTGATGCTCACTGGCGGATCTCAGAGTTCTGGAGGGAGTGTAGAGTGGAAGCAGTGAGTGGAGGTAAGCGGGCGAAGAACCTGTGATTGTTCCATATGCAAGCATCAGTGTCTTGAATTTGATGCGAGCTGCAATTGGGAGCCAGTGCAGGGAGATGAAGAGAGGTGTAACATGGGCTCTTTTGGGCTCGTTGAAGACCAGTCATGCTGCTGCGTTCTGAATCATTTGTAGAGGTTTGATTGTACTCGACGGAAGACCAGTTAAAAGAGCATTGCAGTAGTCCAGACTGGAGAGTAAACCAGGGCCTGGGTAAGAAGTTGTGTGGCCTGCTCTGTAAGAAGAGCCTGATCTTTCTAATGTTGTGATGGGCAAACCTGCAATATCAGCAGTTTTAGCGATATGGTCTTTGAATGAGAGGCGGTCATCGAAGATATTTGCTACTATTTCCAGTCTATGGAAGTTGGTCTCCACTGAATGAAGAATACAGATTTTTTATTTATCTTACAACTTTTTTTAGAATTGTGAGACATAATCTCGCAATTGCAAGTTACAAAGTCAGACTTGTGACGTTATATCTTCTGATGAATTCTGATGTTTAACTCACACATGTGTGATATAAAGTCAAAATTCAGATTTTTCTCAGAATTGTGAGATATAAATTAGCAATTGCGTATTATAAAGTCCAGTTTTGAGGGGAAAAAGACTGATATGTTCTAAGAATTGTGACTTTATATTCCACAAATTCTGACTTTATATCTCATAATTGTGACTTTATCCCCCAGTTTCACAGACAAGGCTTATAGTCCCAGACTAAAAATATCTTGCTCTGACATATCTTAAAACATGTGAGTGTCATTGTTCGGTGTTAAGATGCACACCTGTAATATTTTTTTATAAGGCATTTTTGTAAAAGTTGCGTAAATATCTTGATTTAACTAAACTAAGTGGCTTAAACTAAGCCCCATTTGTGAAACCGGGCCTATATTTCTCGATCAGGAAGGGTCCTCATACCAGGATTCGAACTCGGGTACGCCCGTAAGGCAACGGTCTTTTTTTGTATGTCTTAATAACAAGTTGTGTTTGTGAACAAAGGTGTTTGCAAACGTTTATTTGAACGTTGGTTTCAGGATACACTGCATTGTTTAATATGTTGTTAATAACAGATCTTCCAACTGTAGTCACCAACAATGCTTTTGGGAAACACACCTCTGAATAACTTGTTCTTGAGTTTGGATCTCACATTTGAACTCTAGTGAGAGGTTACAGTAGGAGCTGAATTCGTTTGGGTCTGTTTATCACAGAAACTATTGATATCTGAAGACAATATAGTTCACAAGTTTTTATTATTATTTTTTCTCACTACTCATTACTTCCATTTGAATTTTACAAAAGAAAAAGTCCATACGGGTTTGCAACAACAATAAATGATGCTCACAACCTTTCATTTCTATGTAACTTTTATATTATTATTATTTTCAAACGCTAGAAACCATATTATGTGTTTTCTTTAAGCCTCAAGGGTTTTGTTTTGCGGTGCTACCTTGCTGTAGCATTTTTGTTGTAAGCCCTGGTTAATTTCGGTCCCTGGAAATGGCAGAACCGAGACATGTGCATCATCTTTGTAACCTCTTGGGTGTCTCTGACGAATTCCTGAAGAATGGTTCTCACATGGGCCTTGGGTGTCTCTTTAACAGGCCCGTGGTGGTGCTGGCATGTGTTACTGGTGCGAATGGCAGCACCTGCACTTGACCAGTAAGTGACAATTTATCAGTGTGTTCACAGTCTGGACGGTGGGTGGAACAAAGCTATTTGCACTGCTGAGACTAAAGATGAACCTGTATTAACAGCTCATTCAGTTTATGAGAAGAAACCACATGCATGCCAGGTTACCTTTATATTTAAACACACATGCTCTTGTTTTGCAAGTTACCTGGGAAACTGTGGTGGAAGATGGGCAGAGGAAGCGTGAGAAGTTGGTGCTGGCCTGGCAGGCAAGATTGTTGCAGAGCGGTGGTGACCAAACTTTCATTAGATTGGTGGAAAAGTAGCATGTAGCCTACAGACATTAGACAGACTGTGTTAAGAGTCCATGGGAAAATTGTTGCCTCTTTTGAAGAGGCGGCCAGAGCTAAATGGAAATTTTGATTCAGTTTGAAGAGCTTATTGCACTATTAGAAGATCTATTATGTCATAGAGTTTATGAATGCTGGTAAAATAATCTGTGCTTTTTCCTCATGAAGAATCCCAGATATGATTTTTCCCACCACGACGTAACTCTACTGTTAAACATAAAGGTTGTGTGACCATTTTTTGGCCACATATTAAATTATAGTTCTATTTGTCACGTAAGTGTTGATTTTTGTACTTAAGATTGTTACATCTGTAAACTAAAAACATTAATGTTAGTTTTACGTTTGGTCCAGTAGGGATAGAAAAATGTGTCCATAGGGAATTATATTGAGTCACAATGTAATTTCTTGTGATTTATGTCTACACTACCAGTCAAAAGTTTGGAAAGGGTATGATTTGTAATGTTTTTTTTTTAAAGATGTTTATCATGTTCATCAAGGCTGCATTTATTTGATCAAAAGTACAGGAAGAAGGTAATATTGTGAAATTTTATTTCATTTAAAATAAAGGGTTTCTATTTTAATATACTTTTAAAATATAATTTATTTCTGCGATGCAAAGAATTATTTCCATCAGTCATTACTCCAGTCTTCAGTGCCACATGATTCTTTGTGTCTTGCTCTAGGGTCTCACCTCAGTCATGGTACTCCCCCCACCTACAATCCCTGCCGGACCTCAGACTCGAACCCGTGACCTTTGGGTTACAAGACCAACTACCTATCCATTAGGCCACAACTGCGCCAATATCAATGTTGACAAAGTTATTTGAATTAAAAACTTGTGAAGCACAGCCTTTATTAAAAATAGAATTTTTATTTTTTTTGGCCGTTACTTATCAATTATAAATCCTAAGTGAATAAAAATTTTTATTTCTTTCAAAAAAAAAAAAAGTACTGCCCCCAACATTTGAACCGTAGAGTATATTGTTAGAAAGGATTTCTGTTTAAAATAAATACTCTTCTTTTTAACGTTTTATTCTTTCAAGAATCAAAAAAAAAATATCATGGGCTAAAAAAATATATATTACGCAGTTTTCAGCACTGATAATAAATCAGCATATCGGACTGATTTCTGAAGGATCATGTGACACTGAAGACTGGAGTAATGATGCTGAAAATTCACCTTCGCATCACAAGAATAGACTAGATTTGAATGTATATTAAAATAGAAAATTGTTGTTGTTTTACAATAATATTTCACAATATTTTTCCCCCTGTATTTTTTATCAAATAAATGCAGCCTTGATGATCATAAGAATCATCTTTAAAAATATTACAAATCTTACCGTTTTCAAACTTTTGACTGTTAGTGTCTATTAAATCTCATTTTATAAACTAGTATATACCACACTATAAAGTATCAAACGTTTGAAAAATGTATCATTTTAACAAAAGATGCATTAAATTGATCAAAAGTAGCAGTAAAGAATTTTTTTTATAAAAGAATCCTGTAAATGCTGTTAATATGAACTTTCTGTTCATCATAGATTTGCAGATGCAGTTAAAGCTTTAATTAAAAGGGTTAATATCAAGACACTTATCTCTGCGAGTTTTGTTTTTTGGTCACACTTTATATTAAGGGGGCCTTAACTACTATCTACTTGTGTCAAAAAAATAAGTACAATGGGGGCAGGTTTGGTTGGATGGGGAGGTTAAGATGTAAGGGATGGGTCGACACTACAATACAAATGTAATGACTTACAGATGTAGTTACAGATGGTTATTTACAAAATATATATAAGTACAATATAAAAACATATATGTACACAATAAGTGCATTGTGCCAAATTATACATTTAAATGTAAGTACTTGTATGTTTTGCTCCTATAGCTCTTTAATCCATAGCTATTTTATCCAAAATAGTGACACCATTGCATTTGCAAGTAATTGTTCAGTTCAGTTTTGTACAGACTCTGATTTAATATGCATCGTCACTACCTGACACAGTTTGTGTCATCAAGTTTTCCACGTGTTTGTCAGATTATGTTTGTCTGGTGTTATGCACGTCAGCCCGCATATGTGTCGATGTGAACGTGTGAGGGTGATATATATTGATTTATTTTAGTTTTTATGTGTGTGAAAAGCAGAGAAGATGTTTGATCTGCCCCGCACAGCTGCTGCTCCTGCAGGGATGTCTGGGAGTGAAAGCTCACGTGTTTTCATCTTCCTCTCTCTCTCTCTGCTGCTCCATGGAGCTTCAATAAACAGCAATAAGAGCTGCAGGGGCTGGTGCGTTTGGGCAGTCATCTGTAAACGCCTCAACTGCCACTTAGAAGAATAGGTTCAAAGAAACTCAATATTTTCATATTTATGCAATATTGACATGTCTGTAGATACCTGTAGATATTTTCCAAATATTTTCTGTGAATATTTATATATTTATAATAAATATACACAGAACACGCACATATATTCTGCAAACAAAAACTGCTTTTATTTTATGTGTTTATTTATTTTATTTAATGCTTGACAGCATTAATTTTTAGCAATTTTGTCAGATCTATGTATTTGGATTCTGCTTGGAAAACCATTATTTTGTACCAAACAATTATTGTACACATTATATAGTTCTATATTTAACAGCGCAAAATATTTGATTTTTGTATCACACATGACATATATTTTTCATAACTAGTGCTGTAGCAATTAATCGCAATTCATTTTTTTTGTTTACATAATTTATGTACATGTACAGTGTTTAAGTATATATAAATACACACATTCAGTATATATTTTTAAAAACATTTACATATATATATTTTATTATATTTATGTGAACAACATTTTGTTCTTAAATATATACATGCATGTGTTTGTATTTATATATACATAATAAATATACACAGTACGCAGGTAAACAAACACTTTTTTTCGGATGTGACTGATTGTTTGACAGCACTAATAATAACAACGTTTTTCTTTCTTTGTAAAACGAATTACCATTCAAATTGTGTTTATGCTGGACAGTGGCTCTCGCTGCAGGCGGTGTCAGTTGCTCTGAATCTTTAAGCAGGCTGCTCATTATTTGCTGTAGTCTGAGCCGGACATATGTAATTACAGCAGGGAGGATGTGCTGCACTTTAGCGCGGTGTCCTGTTGACTGACAGTTGATCAGTTCTGCTCAAAGCTCTCACACCGTTGAGGGGAAAAAGCTGTGCTCGCTCCTCACATCTGTGCTGGTTTTGATGGATTGTTGAGAGAGTTTCTGCTGACGTGGCTCTTCATTTGCTAACTATATACTGAGTAGATTTCTGTAGTCTGTGTGTGAAAGTGCATGTGTGTGTGACTGTAGGCCTACATGTGCATCATATTCTTCTGTTGTGGTCAGAGCAGTAGGGTCCACTAGATGGCAGTGCTATCATCTAAAAAAAGAGACATTTTTGTCATTATGGGTTGTTTATTCCAGGTGAAGATTGTATTTTTTTTTTTTATGAAGTTTATTAATGTTTTTATATAAAAAAGCCAGACTTTGAGTTAATGTCTTGTGCACTTATATTTCCAAGTCCCCCTTTTCACTTTTATTTCCTTTCCACTTCTATTGATAAGGTGGCCAAAAAATGACTAATGACATAAATAAGCTAGACAAATTCACTCTTCCTGTTCTTTGAGTCATCTCATCTTACGCATGTCTGATTCTGACGATGCTACATTCACAGCTGAGTGTGGCGCAAATGTTGTTTTTTTTCCCCCATCGTATGCGTCAGAGACCTTTTTTGTGTGTGACTATATTGTTACCAGAAAAAATACCAGACATAAAATGTGCAAAAATGATACCTTTAGGAGTACAGTGGCTTGTCATTGAGGCATTACCATTAAAGAGAAGGACATACAGAGATACAATTTTTCTTTCTTTTTTTCTGAGATTGAATCTGACCTTTTTATTTCTGGTCTGGGTCACTGTCATATCTGGAAAAAATAAAGGGAAATATATCCTTTTTTATGGTATTGACTTTAAAAATCGAATACTGTATTTATTTTAGAACTGTGCAAAACATATTGCATACGATATTTGCATAGAAAAAATAGAAACATTTGATTCTAATACGTTTATATAATGACACAATATAATATATTAGTTTATATAATGTTATGAAAATTGTTAAGAACTTTATGATGAACACACAAAGGTTTTATTTGCACATATTACCTTTAAACATTTGGGGTCTGTAGAATCTTGAAAGAATCTTCTATTGACCAAGACCATATTTAATAATAAATCAAATTAAAATGTTTTTGTAACATTGTTTGCTTAAAGAAATTATTTTTATTTATTTATAAAAAAAAATAAACCGGCTGAAAATGTGTACATTTATGTTCTTTTAACTCAAAATTATTTAATATTAATTAATTTTAAAAATTATTATTTGTGTTTACAGTGTCCCAACTTTCCTGGTTCTGATTATTTTTCCATCCGGTCTGCTCTATTGAGGTCGCATATGATTCCATTGAATGCATTATTCAGATTTTACCCTTTTTTTCCTTCCACCCTCATAATTAATCAACAATCAGCCTTTACTGCACATCGGCTTTACCAGCATTGCCTCTATTTCTTTGTTTACTCCTGATGAAAGAGCCAGTGTGAGGTCTTTAATGCATGCGGATCAGTTTAGGAACCAAACTGGTGTCTGATTTGGACAGCATTTAAAAGGTGACGTTAACAACCTAACAAAAAACGCCGGATTTGAAACTCAAATTGAAGTGTTTTTAGCTCAGGAGAGGTTTTTTGTAAATTTACTCATTAGTGAAACTGCTTGAATTATGCAGCATGTTGCTGAATAGATGTCATAATTCATTTGGCGAGTCGTCTGCCGTCTGGTGAATTGTGGCCGCCTAACGATGGAGTCTCGGTTGATGAGTCATGACGTGTGCATGAGGTACAACCGTCACCTGAATCAAACTTTAATGGACTCAGTTGAAAGATTTATACTGTTTAAAGCGGCAGGAGTGTGAGGCGGCATTCTCGCATAATGTCCTGAACGCAACCCTCATCTCATCCTGGGAAAATTAGGCTCGAGCTGGAGCAGTGAGAGCATGTAGCCCTGTGGGCTTCAAAAATAGAGGACTTTACACCTGACATTAACATGCATCTGATCATCTGTGGCTGGATTACATTTATACCTTAGAATCCAGTGCATCTCCAGTGTGATCAAACATTTTATTTACCTGCACTAAATAAATTCTTTTTCACCTTCTTCACCTTATTTTTCTCAAGTTTTTTCACTTTATTAATATATTTTTAACCTTCTTCTCTTCCTCCTCCTCCTCTTCTTCAGATTCTTCTTCTATAGATTCCTCATCTTCTTAACCTTCTTGTTTTTTTCCCAGTTTTCTTTTTTTTCCTGCTTTCTTTTTCTTAAACTACTTCTTATTGCTCTTAACTTCATCCTTTCTCTCCTCCTTCCTTCTCCTCCTTCCTCCTTGTGCTCCTCCTCCTCCTCCTCCTCCTCTATTTTCTTCTCCTTCTTCTACTCTTTCTTCCTCCTCTGTTTCCTTCTCCTTCATCTTTAGATTCCTCATCTTCTTAACATTCTGGTCGTTTACAATTTTCTTCTTCTTTACTGCTTCTTTTTCTTAAACTTCTTAGTGATCCTAATCTTCTCCTCCTTCTCTTCCACCATCTTCTTCACCTTCACCTTCTTTGTCATCTTCTTGTCTACCTTCTTCTTTTTCACATTCTTCATATTCTTCCTAACTTAACTTTATTTTTCTTAACCTTGATCTTAACCTCTTTCTTCTCCTCTTCCTCCTTCTTCATCATCATCTTCTTCTTTACCTTGTTCTTCTTGTTCCTTTTCACTTTCTTTTGCAAATTCTTTACATTTTCCTTTTTTAACAAATGTATTTTTAATTTTAACCTTGATCTTAACCTCCTCCTCCTTTTTCTTCTTCTACTCTTTCGCCTCCTTCTTCTTCAGATTCTTCTCCTTCAAATGTGGAATCCATCACTGACCACTTTTGAATTGATTGATCCACATGCAATCTTAGGTGCATTTTCACCATGCTTTGAATGTGATCAAGTGCACCTGAGTGCGAAGGATCCCACGTAGAGTAGGCCACATACAGTATATGTGCTGTGATGGAAAATATAAAATGCCTCCTGTTGCATAAAAAAAACATCTCCTGTTTAAGCAAGAAAAATATTATGCAAATGTTCAGATCCAATTTTCCATATGAGCGCAACGCTGCACGGACGATTTGCTATTCAAACTCCATCAAACGTGTTTCTGTCGAATAGACAGAGGGAGAGACAACCCACCCAACAGGCGTTTGATGAGTCTCGGACGGCCAGCACACGCCTCCCAGCAGATGGCCTGTCCTTCCCCTCAGCCTGTTTTCCATGTGGGTTTACATGTGTCCGTGTGTCCATGAACGAACTTGTCCCCCCGTCCAGCTCCTTTAGATTAACCTTCAAAATATATCCTGGAGAGAAATCGCTTGGGTCACACACAAACACACACACACACAGTATGACAAGTTATTCATGGCTGTGATGCTGTTAGGAGCGAGCATGCGGCATGAATTTCTTTCTTTCTGTTTGTTTACATGCAGCGGGCACCTTATCTTCATTTGCCTGCCTGACCTGCCGCTCTGCATTGTAAAATAACCAGCCTGGGATTAGTTTGGTGTGGGTTTTTCTTTGAATATGCCGTGCCTTGTTCTCCAAAACAGCCTTTACTCGCCGTTTGAAGTTAAAAAATGGGCCCATATGTTCGGAGGTAAACAAGTGATATTTGAATTATTTTTCACTGTTGTTAATGTTCTCTCTTTCTCTTTCTTCTGATGCGTGAGCTCATCATTATGCTATGCTATTATCATGCTGTGTGTGTGACCACAAAGCTTCTAAACATCTAAAAGCACCATTTCACAAACTGGAGCAAGAGAACGAGAGACCCCTTTTTGTATATCACTTTGCTAGTTATTCAGGTTTCCACCTAAAACTAAGGGCTGGGGAAAAAATGCTGATAAAAGTCTGGAAATCTGGAAGCGTAAATAGCACTGGATAATGTTTTCAACACTTAAAGCATTCAAAACAACCGCTTAGTCTGCCTAGACTGACATGATGGAACTAGATCACTTCTATTATAATCAACCAAACTGTCTGCAGTGGCCAATGGGGACACATCAATAGACAGACACCTGGTTCCTGTTTTTTGTTATGCTGCACAGCTACTTCAGACACGCCACTTTCATCGTCCAACTAAAATAAGAAATTCAGCTTGTCGTTATTCGCTAAATTAAACCCAGACAGGGTAATCGGGTCTTTCTTAAGGTGTTTATGTTGTGATAACGACCAGCTAACTGGAAATTTCCTTGCTTATTATACAGCTCTTTTCCAAAAACACATGAAATATTGATTTGAAAGAATCCAGAGACAGTGACATAAAATGATTTAGTTCATGTGTGAATGGATTTTGTGACATATAAATAAACAAAAACACATTTTATTATTTTATCAGGTAATTAAATGTCATTTAATATTAAATTATGCTATTTATTTATTCAATTTAGGAAATAAAAAATTCTAATTTAAATAACAGGGGAAAAAATCACACATAATATATCTATTTTTTTATTTATTTTGCTAGAGTAAAGTGAATCGCTGCTTTTATTTATTTATTGTTTTTGTCGGGAGTATATGGCGTTGTTAGCAACACGACTGGCTGTTTCAGTATTCCTGTCTGACTCCTGTCTCACAGAAAGCTCAAAGCTAGTGAGCCGGCCTGACCAGAGCACGGAAACAGATGAGATGGAGAGGAACGTAAATGAGGAACACAGCAGGAATCTACTCCAGAGGTGTGACATTTCATTAACAATGGATTTAGGCCTAATGGCTTTACCCTCGGCATTTTACCGGATGATTGCTTGAATAATTTTCTCTCATGCCCCGGCAGATTTGTCTATGAGCAGTTGTTAGGTTGTTCGGCAGTTCATTGTTTAGATTATGCGGAGCTCTTGAGCTAGAGTGTGTGCAGCTCCGGTCTAAGGCCAGAAATGTGCTTTATTGATGTCTTTTGGTACAAATTCTAAAGCAACGTTGCACGTACTTTACTTTTGGCTGGGTGAAAAAAGCCCCATAATGCGTTGCATTGCAACAAGCACAATGCAAATATATACATATATATATATATACAGTACTGTGCAAAAGTCTTAGGCCACTAGTATTTTCAGCAACAAAAAATGGTTTTAAGTGGTTATTTCTATCTTTTGCGGTAGCGAGTCAGTCCAAACATTATTTTTGTCATTAATTGTAATAATGCAGTGAGATTATTGTCTGCACAAGGAGTCTGACAACAGCCAG
>JAUCNO010001888.1:5571244-5590306 GCA_032353835.1 Enteromius viviparus
CTCTCTCTCTCTCTCTCTCTCTCTCTCTCTCTCTCTCTCTCTCTCTCTCTCTCTCTCTCTCTCTCTCTCTCTGTGTCAACGAACGGATCAGCGAACGCAGATTTGAGTTTGTTCCAGTAAGACTTTTTCAAAGGTCTAATAGACACAAGACTCGTTGACAGTTAGAGATGAGATTGCGTGGGTGTTTGAATCGAGATTGCAATCTTTTAATCATTAATATAACGGTCTAGACACCTTTCAGCCTCTTTACAGCCATTCATTCTAAAGTAAGAATGACATCTACTGTTTTGGGAAGAAGCTCACCAAGTCAGCATTTTACAATCACATTTATTCCCATGAAGGCAAAGCTGAATTTCCACTATCATTACTCAAGCCTGTAGTGTCACGAGAGCTTATGAAACATTTCTTGTTGTTATCGATGTTGAAAATAGTCATGCTGCTTAATATTTTTCACCCAGGACAAGTTTTTTTTTTTATAAAGGTTCAGAGAGAGACTGTAGCAGGTGCTTTATCGCTTTTTGCTCTTCCTTAACTTGTTTTCTGTCTGGCTTGTGAATCTACATAGAGAAAAGTACTTATTACCAGTAGATATTCAGGGCTGCTTTCTTAACTTAATCTGGGAGGAGAAAAAAAAAAGAGTATAAAGCCAGCTGATAAAGATGACTTTCAACTGTTTTGTGTGAAGCAAATTCAAATGTTTTAGCCCTAAGCTTGGCTGTTTTTTTTCCCCCTGACCTTTCTGCAGACTCATTCATACGATTTATTCCCCTATAATTGCTTCTTTTCATCTTATCAGCGGTCATAAGAAGAAATGGCCATGAGATAAAATATGAGTCAATAGCCATTAATGCTGTTATAGAAATAAGTAAATACTGTATGCAGTAGTCGAGAAGCACTGTGAAAGCAGGGGGTGGGGGTGGGGGGGCCGATATCTGCTTTGTATTTTGTAGAATGTTCCTTTTGATTTTTCAGTTCAAGTTTCCTATTATCCCAGCAGCCTTCATCCACCTTTTCAGTTTCATTAAGTTGGTTTAGCAACATCAATTGAAGTCACTTCGTTTCACGTGTCCTCAGTTTAAAAAAATAATAATGCCGAGATATGGTTTCTCCAGCATGTCGAAGCGGTACATGGCTGTTCTGTTTGCCACACAGTCCTGTGAGGCCCCTGTCAGCGTGCATCTCTGTCTTTTCATCTGCAGCGTCTCTGGAGAAAACCGTCTCTAATGTTGTTACTTCATCACCTTCAAGTAGTGCTGCAGCAATTAAGATTTCAGCGATGATAGTCTGAAAGCACAGATGCTGCACCAGTGTTAGCGCTGCATTACTCTGCACGCAATCTCAGTCGTCTCAGATCACAGCTGATGTTAATTGATTCAGACGTTCACACACATGCACATTACAAGTGGAGTACCTTAGAGGCTGTTCCAGCATTCATTATGAATGTGAACAAATATATTAGCGGTCACTTGATTGTTAAGAATTTGTATTTGCCAACTAAATCCATTTATGGTTGTGTATATGAAGCATTTTATTTTATTTTATTTTATTTTTATTTATTTATTTATTTTTATTATTTATTTTGATTTATTTATTTTGATTTATTTTATTTATTTTATTTATTTTGATTTATTTATTTTGATTTATTTTGATTTTATTTTATTGTAATTTTATTTTAATTTATTTTGATTTATTTTTTATTATTATATATTTTGTTTTATTCTCTAGAACACTTTCTGACAGAATATTTTGTAATAATTATGTGTTTTGCAATTTTTTGTGAGGTAATGAAGTCTTGTGTTATCCGCAAATTAAAACAAATTTGCCACAAAGACATGATTTGTCTCTTCCTCTGAGCTGGTTACGACTACTTGTTCACTTTTCACCCAGTATGTATGAATGATTATTTCATGAATAATCTTGATTTCAATGTTAAAATTATGGCTAGTGACAGAAGAAAATGCAAACATCAACCAAAAAAAAGAAAGAAAATTGTACAATTATTTGACAATAAATGGAGTATTTGAAAGATTGTAAATTAAATCATTAGTGCTTATTTTTGTCATTAAAACATTTGACGTTTGAACATTATTAATAAATAACAAACATTTTATATATATATAAACATTAGTTATATATTATTTATTAATAGTATTATAGGAAATAATTATTGTTTTGCAAATATGCATATTTTTTTTCTAGACGTGATCTGTGCTATTAATCATCTTACTTTTATTATATTCTATAAGTCTGTAGTCACTAGTAAGATATTTTTAAAACTGTGAAAGCAGAACTATATAGTTCTATGTCTTTGAGGAACAGCAAATGTCTGTATTTAGGTTTGAAGACTGACATAAATGGCTAAATGTGAGGATTTACCCAGAGTTCAATGAGCTGTGTCGGTGTGTATTACAGTGCTTAGCGCTACAGTGACACTGGTTTTGTGCTATTAGAAGACTTCACAAACATGGAGGTCGAGACCTGTGTGTGATGAACATCCTCTTTGCATTTTTTTATGGCATTATGGCTTCATCCTCACCACAAACATCTTTTCTTGATCCCTGATAGTGGAATTATGGTGAGAAACAGCTGGTGGCTCATTCACATGCACTTTGCCAGGCTTTTGTGTGGTTTGTCCTCAGTCAAAAGGGACCTCCGCCATATGCGGGCCATTACTGTCAGTTTTTACTCTGCAAGATGCCTGAAAGAGCTTGAGATGCCCTTGGATAAGAGAATCGCGTATGATTCATGTCATTTCAAAGCCTGTGTTAACGTGGTGTTCAGCCGGTGTCCTTTGTGAAGAGGCCACCATGACAGTGGGTGTGATGAATGAAATCCTTGATGTTGTCGAAAAGCTCCTATAGTGAAATGTTGTGATGCCAGTGTTCTTGAAACAATGCTTTTAAAGAAACCAAAAAAAACAGTGCTTTGTACTTTCTACTCTGCCTTGAGAGCTGTACTGATGTTAGCATGCGTGAGGCAGGTTCAAAGCAGTAGCAAGGCCAACATATGCACTTATAATTTCCAAGCATTATTTGAGTAGCTGTGACTGGGTGGTGAGATCAGCTCCTCCTGACTGTACTACATTGGTCTTTATATGAGTTCAGCTCTGGTTGACGAGGCAGTTTCTACAGTGTGACATACTGTCAGTTCAGTTCTGTATGATTAATATGGATGCAGTTTTTATGGTTTCTTATTGAGACGGTTTGTGGAATGTTTGTACTTTTAAAAATTCATGTCACACGACAGGATGATTAAAATGAGCAATGAAGGTCAAAATGCATACAGTTGCATACAACATTATTATTATTATTTTTTAGTTTAATATTAATATTATCTATCTTTCTATCATTCTATCTATCTGTCATTCTAAGTATCTATCGATCTATCATTTGTTCATTCTATCAATTTTATCATTCTGTAAATCTGTCTTTTTTTGTTTGTCTGTCTGTCATTCTATCGATCGTTCTATCTGTTGTTCTGTCTCTTTTGTTCTTTTTGTCTGTCTATCTATCGTTCTGTCGTTTAATCTATCTTTCTATCTATCATTCTGTCTCATTCAGTCTGTCTATTTGTTGATCTATCTATGTATCTATCAATAGTTCTGTCGTTCTCACTGTCGCTCTGTCATTTGTTAGTTCTATTAGTCTGTCGTTCTGTCTATCTGTCTTTTGCTCTATTTGTCTATCATTAAGTTGGCTTGAAAAAGCCAACTTACTGATATACTATTTAAACTTATTATTATTATTCCTATCCAAAATTTAAACACTATCTCCTCCTAGAGCTTTTAAGCTAGAACCACCAAACTCGGTCCAGACCTTCAGTATTATGCTGGTTTGCCAAACTAATTAAGCTACCAGCGATTGTCTCTTTCTCATTCACGAGTCAAAATGTGTGTTATGGTTTAGAAGAGCTCATTCTCTCCCATTTAGCGTACTGTTATGTAAGTCTTGGCTCACGTAACTCATTTTCCTCTCTAAAGCATTGTTCAAGTGTGTTTCGGTGACGCTCTGCTTACCCCTGCAAACCTATTATGCTTAAAACCTTTGTTTAGACTGGAAACTTTGAACAGAGATCTCCGTTAAATACCAAGTTAAACAGTTTGCACTAATCTTATAAATGTCACACTTTAGTCATAATCCTCCAACTAAAGTTTTACGATGAATATATCATTGGTGCTACAGCAGTGACTGTTCCTCTTGAAATCACTGTGAGAAACGAACGTCTTTTGTTAATGAGTTTCCTTCACTTTCACCCTCAAGAGACAGCGATAAAACTCAGATGCAAAGAAAGGATATTCATGTTCTTAAATTGGTTGCATTTAATTTAAAAGCTTAATTTCAGAAATAGACTTGAACATATGATAATGTCTTCATTGTGGTGAGTTAATAAAGGATTTTGCTACCTGACCAGCTGCTTTGAATAATGGGCAGCTCAGCTGTTAAGGATCCACAGTCTTTATCTTCAGCTGATCACAGACACAATAGAGCAAGTCTATTCATAAAACTTCATGTCACCTTTTAAGATAATTTAATAAATCAGAACATCATGGACTGTCAATAATATTTGCTTTATAATTAATGTGTATAACTATTAATTTCCCATCTGACATAATTCTATAATTTTTTTTTTACACTGATATTGAGAGCTCTGCAGCTGGACTATTTAATCATTTTCATGATGTGAACATTTAAAGAACCTCTAGTATAGTGCGTTCTGAATGCATGAAGACTGGAGGAAGGAAGAGAGGGTAATGTGCGTATAACCTGCAAAATCACAGCATGAAGGTCTGTAGAGACTGTCTTAGTTCACATGAGAACTTGCATATTCTGCTTCTCTTTGTTATTGCTTAGCAGGAGTGACCATCCAAAATGAGTTAAATGCCATCTGAGCATCTAGAGACTCTGGCTGTCAGGCTGCGTCGACTTCGGGTTCCCTATGGTACATTTGAATGTAGCCCGAAGTTGCAGTTCACTGAAGCAGAGCTTGAGTTCTTCCAGAGTAATACCATTTTGCATGAGCTTTCTGCATGACTGCCAGTACTGTAGATACATGACTTGTGAACAGTTTTCTGTGGAGGTCACATAAAACCTCATCAACCTATACAGAAGTGTTATGCCAATTCAAGCTAAGGAGGCATGACCGGACTAATAGTACTCTTAAAGGGATAGTTCACATGAAAAGAACCCATTTTGGACCCCATTGACTTTCATTGCTATTTTTCAAAATATCATCTTTTGTGTTCCATGCCAGAGAGAAATTGCAGGTTTGGAATGACACAAAGGTTAGTACATGTTGGCTAAATTTGCTTTTTGGGGAAGATTTTTTTAAGTAAAATTAAATCTAATTCTAATAATATCATTTTCTTTCCTTTATTACTACGCTACAGTAAACCTACAATAATAATTTTGGACATAGCTGGAATTTTGTTTTTACGCCAACAAATTTTAAGGTTATGGGGTAGGAAAAAAATTAAATATATCAACCACAAATAGCAATAGGGAGGCCAGAGTTCCTAAATTCTTTGAATCATTAACTGCAATGACATTGAAAAGTGTTGGTAAAATCTTTATAATTTAATCTATTGTCTAAGGAACCAAATGAGCTATTGGATTGCCGTTGGTACTCCCTCAAAAAATAGGTGTCTGTCCCCAAATCCTGTCTTAAATACTCTTGAGTGTTTCTGAGAATAAGTGGTGAGTCTCTGGAATCCCGGGGAGGTGGATAATAAATACTTGGATGTAAATTCCAATCAAAGTCCACAAGAGAAAGCCAATAGTTGTGGTTTCCCTTGGAAACTCACTCCAAGGGTTATCTGGAATCAATTTTCCTAAAACGATGTTGTTCGGAGATGATGTCATGGTGAAAACCTGCAGCCGGACTCTGGAGTTCAGAGAATTGTACCTTTTGGCTCTGGATCACATTTCCAAGCCTCACGTCAAACCTCATTTTCATCCTTCCAATAAGTGTTACACATGGATTAGGTTAGCTGAAGAATTGGGAGATGCTGATAGAAAAAGAAGACAAAAGCCCACCAAATCAGCACCTGTTTTCCATCCCGTGCTGTTCGGTCTACGGGCTTTCTTCTGCGACTTGCTAGACTCAAGTGGGAAGTAATTATTGTGCTATTAGTCTAATGAAACGTCTGACTCTCTGGGGAATGTGTCTGTCCACCGTGATTGATTTACTTTGTAGCACTGCAACAATAACATGAATTCACTTAGCGTATGGTTATGCTTTCATGATGTACCATTAAATATTTTTTTCAATGATTTCCTGGTATATAGGAACAATCCTAAGCAATAGAGTTGAGTCTAAAAGGAACAGTTAAGCCCAAAATGAAAGTATTGGCATCGTTTCAGAGTTTAAATAGACTTTTCTAATACATTTCAGAAGACCTTTTTGAATATGAGCATGCTCCATTGAAGAAAGAAACTCATACAGGTTTGGAACGGCACGAGGGAGAGTAAACGATGGCAAAATGTCCATTTTTAGCTGAACTGTTCCTGTAATGAGTGTTACATTACTGCAGTTAAAAACTGCATATTTCCTGCAGCCCCAGACTGTCATTTCTATTGCTCTTTAAATAACAGATACGCTCCATATGCAAGTCCTCTCTCAGAGCCACGTAGCAAGTCGGAGTTTGTCTGTGCACACACACATAGAGCATCAAAAGTAATTGCCTCTGAACTGCCTCGCAGTTTGTCTGCTTTTGTGTCATTTTGATTTGGTATGTCTTTAATGTTTGGGATTGTGTCTATGCACATATCTCACTGAGACCTGAGTTTTCCAACTGTGTCGTTTTAGATGAAAAAACTACAGGGATTTACCAATAAAGATGCCCTCGAGCTAGTGTGAAAGAGTTTTAGGCCATTTGGCTTAGCCGGTCATGCCAGTATATTTATTGTAACAATCTTGCATTTGTTAATTATGTGCATGTATTTGTATGGCTTGCTTAGTTTAAACATTTAATTGCAAGAATGATTCATGATTGCCTTGTAAGCTTTCATTTAAAATGCATGAAATATGAAAAATGTAAATATATTGCTGGCAGAAAGTCAAAATATAAACAAGAGTTAAAGCAAGAGCCAGCTAAAGTTGAGGACAAGTAGAATACTCAACAACAACAAAAAAAGTAATAATAATGGGAACAGGATTTTGCTAAAAATAATAATAAAATAAATAAATGTTGACTAGGGGAAAAAAGAGCTCCCAGTGTTTTACACCATATATTTACTGGCAAGAAATTGGGATTTTTTTATACCATTTATATTAAGAAATGTCTTCTGTATACATCACATAACTTATTTATCCCTATAATAAATGCATTATGAAATTGGATGATGTTGTTGTATATAAAATAGTACAGTTAGGGTTAGACTGAAATGTCAGTATATCAGAGTGACTGGGAACTATAACATACCTTTTTATAAACATTTAATATATAAAAGGTACAAGCAAACAAAAAAGCAAACAGAAAATGTTAGTTCAGAGACTAGTTTTTACCACTGAAACATGAAAGCCATGATTGCATTGGTAGAGACTCTGGGAAATCACATTGTCGTCATTATTGTAAATTGATCTTGGGAGCTCCTTTTATTAGCTCTTTTCATGGGCTCCCTGTTCATTACAGGTTGCAATTTAGCCTTTATTGCTCTTCGGAATTGCGTGTAGTTTTATAAGAGGTCAGTGGAAGTCCTTTGTAGGTCGGCCCAGCAATTGTACTGCTAACTTCTGAAGGGGCCGACTCTTGTCTTTATCGCCAGACTAATTCATTCTGACGCAGAGCTCATCTAACGCTCATCTCATCCCTTTAAGGATGCGATATAGCCGCTGGAACTTAAGAAGAAAGAGTACACAAATCAGCAAACCAAGAGACATCAGAGCTTCTTTCTCTATAAAAATTGGTAAACATTAACTTTTGTGAACCTGGCGGTGGTGGCCATTACAGTGCACCGGCAGGGGTCCGGCATGAAGGTTGTAATGCGGTTGAGAAGAGTTTGGAAGGAAAAAAAGAATCCGCATGAAGGACATCTCATTGGAAGCTTTTGCAGAAATAAAGTCCAGATGGAAAATGACAGCTTGGCCTGTCCATTGTGCAATGAAGTACACCCAGTTTCTCACAAGCAGAAAGTAAATGCTTGACTTTGACTGGCCCTGTATGCTCCTCCAGACTATAACTGGCTACATACAGTACGCCTCTCATTACCCGTTCCTCATTCTCATGAGCGAAGATAAGTGTATGCTAATTCCCCTGAGAGTTGCAACCTAATTTCTGAAACTGGCATGGTGGAATAAGACATGGTTCTGCACTAAGGGAATCACTGTGCCAGACTCTTCAAGGCGTATTTGAGCCTTTATTTGGAAAAGACTTGATACGAAGCCCCTCTAATCTATTTTTGATGAGCTTCCTCTGATGGTGTGAAGCCGTCGCCCTTCTAACACTAGACGGAACTCTCCCAGAGAAGCCTCTGGGTAGCAGCTGGGTAGACTGCCATTTTTGAGAGCCAATTATTAAATAAGTTAACTCTACAAGCATAATTAAAAGCAGTCAGATGGGTAAATTGCGGTGAGTTGATCACCATTCACTCTTGAGGCAGTTTAGTGGTGTAACAATAGGGGCCTGTAGCTACTGTTCTTCAGAGAATTTCCCAGCAGGCCTCTGGTGCATGGCTGCTCTGATGCAGCGAGGCGTTTAAGTGTATTTGATATTCTAACTTCAAAAGCTTCAAATGTGTACACTAGTAGAGTAGTATGATTCAGTTTTCCGCTATTAAAGGAAAGCTACACAAATCATTTCTCATTCTTCAGTTTGTAAAAACAAACAGAACTCGTTTGCAATAATCCAAAGTTCTGTCATGAAACTGCTAATGGCTTCATTGTTCGCACGGCTCAGCTGATTGGTTTCTATTCATATCAGCAGCCAATGAGCTTGCTGCTTTACATTCAAGTACTTGACTGAGTGCTTGCTGTAGCCTTCACCATCCCCAGCTCCACCTGTATAGATCTGCTATGGGGGATTGCATGCATTATATATGGGGGTTATTTCATATATATTTTGTGCAGCAAGTCTGTAGATGTAAAGACTAGTTGCAGTACAGTAGTTGGTACTTCTCACCCACAGCACCAGTTTAGGAGATCTATTCCAAGACCAAACACATTAATATTAATAACATAAACATTAATATACCGTGATAACTGTCTGAGATAAAAAAAAATGCACTTACAATTGAGGCCCATGGAGCACCAGGTTGAATAGTTTTTTTTTGTTTTTTAATAAAATATCTTAATCTTTAAAAACTAAATAAATTGATCTAAAATCTATCTTACATAATTAAAAAAAAACATTTTAAGATATATTTTAGATACATTACAGATTAAATGTTTTTTAAAATTAAAAATTTTGAGCAACAAATCAGCATATTACAATGATTTTTGAAGAATCATTATGTGATATTAAAGTCTTTAGAAATAGGTGTTGAAAACCCAGCTTTGCATGACATTATTGCATGACAAACAGTTATTTCAAATTTTACAGTGTTACTGTTTTTACTGTATTCCATTTAAATGAACGCAACCTCGGTGAGCAAAAGACTTTTGAGGAAAACTCACTGACTCCAGTCTGTTGAATGGTAGTGTTCCACAGATGCTGTTAATAAAGCTTAACTTGTATTGAACTCGAGGAGTTCCCTTAACCTCACTCAAATTTTGACATGACTGGTATTCGATATGAATACAAATATACTAGAAATGAAGCGAGTCATTATTTTCAAAACATCACTAATAATTTAATGTGAAGCTCAGCGATGAGATGGGTATCTGTTGATGGGGTCATTTCATGAGGGATACAATTTCCCTTGATCTTTTGAGATAAAAGACTTCATTGTACTATCAAAACATACTGAAACTTTCAGAACCGAAAACTCTCTCCACAGGGAAAAAATATGTCTGCCAATAGCTGTACGTTATCAGATGCTTTACTTGCTCACCGATGATGATGTCATTTAGAGTAAGTATATATTGAAGTAAACACGTAACTAAAGTGACACTGTAGAAATTGTGTGTTAAGGGATTCATACAAAGCAACTTGTCCACAAGCTAATATGATTCTTTAGGGTCTTAATGGAAAGTTTGTAATATAGTTTGTTTTCTCTAAGATAGTTTAAAAAACATTATTTTTACAGTCAAAAACAGCTTTTTTGAAATCACTCTCAGATGATCTTTTTTTGCCGTATTCAGAGTGAAACTTTCTAATTAGCACATTATTAGGAAAGGCGATTTGCACAGATTTGCATGAACATAAACGCATTCCAGTTAATCAAGGGGGCGTTTCCCTTCAGAACCAAACGTAACGTTAATCCTCTGCGTCTTCAGTCATTTAGATGTCGGGGGTAAATGACTACTGCTATGTTCATTAATACATTCAACAACAAAACACCTCAATCTCTTAGGAGTCTTGCTTGTCTCCACATCTCAGTCTGATGACGTCTCACTCAGGACAAGTCTGAGGTAAGACACCAGTTCTGTGTGACACACTGCTGTCAATCATCTATTGTGGGAGTGGCCTCTGTCTGTGTGAAGCCACACCGACATGCATTTGAGAATGTCTTGATTTCAGAAGGGGCAACTTATTTTTTATTAAATTAAAAGAAAACTACTGGTGGATCTTGCATTGTAGGGTGGTTGTGTACACAGACTCCCAACACATATTTCAGTCCAAACAGCTTGAAAAAGTGCATGGGGCACCAGATGACCAATTTAACCAAAAATTATTACTAAATCAAAGTGAAATTTGACACATATTAGCATCACATTAGCCCTAGCAGAAGCCATCTAGGCCCAAAAAGCATTTATCTCTAATGGCTCTCTATAAAAAGTATAAATTACTCTTTAATGTTATAAATTACAGATATGTTATTATGTGACAAGAAACATTTTAGATTACTCTTTTGATTAAGTTTAAAAAAAAAACTTAAATAAAAATTAGACATGTCTTGTTTTAACTAGTAAAATGACTAATAATTTTTGTAATGCTTAAACTAATAAAATGCTTTCTAAAATAAAAATTAATTATAGCAACTGTATATAGAAATTAAAAATAACAAATAAAATTCAGAAAAATAAAAGCTATTATTAAATATGAATAAATACTACAATAGAAGGCCTATATTGCCAAAATAGTCTCTTCATAGTCTTTAATGTCTCAGAACAACCTGGCTACTGAGTCACAGCTTCTGAAAATCTTGCGCCAGCCAAGCAGCTACCATTTAAAAAAAAATGGTAATGCTAAAGCATAACGTTCACAACATATTTCCAATAATATAATTTGCCTTTTTGCAACTCAACATGAAATGTCGAAATTGTTGCAAAACCTTAAAAAAGGAGATATTAAAAGAATTAAGACCGATAAAAAAGATAGACAGAAATCTGAGGGAGGTAAAGGCGAGCAGCCAAAGAGTGAGTCAGTCCCCCCTGAACATCAGAACCCGAAGCCGTTTCTTAATCTTTCCGTCCTGTGCTCCCCCACCCCCCACCGTTGCTCTCACGCCTGCTGTGTGTGTGCAAGTGTTGAGGGCCGATGTTGTCAGCTGTCAGTTACAATATTGATGCTGATCGGGCTCAGCTCTGGATGCTGAGCTCATAAAACCGGTCTCGGGAGGTGTGTGAGCGTGTATGTTTGTGTACCTGAAGGTGTGAGGGTATCTCCTGGGTGATTTTCACTAGCTTAACCTGCAGTAGGGCTGTAATTAACTGGGGCTAATTATTGGCAGGCAGGGGTTAGGATGCTTATGAGAGATCCCTGTGCTGCCTGTGCAGATAATCACAGCTTAGGGGCCTGTCAGAGGCTAAACTCTGTGTGTGTGTGAATGTGGAAATGCTAGGAGAGCAGCATCGATGGTTCAGGTAAGCGAATAGCCCCACCTAGTGAGATGCGAGATTTCAATTTGGCTGTTCTACAAGCATCCTCTTAACATCCAGGAAAGTAAGCAGATGTTACGGCTGCATTTTGCTATGAAAGTTGACCGCTAATGTTCTAACAAACGCAAGTATCTCAGTCTTTTTTTCTAAATGCCTGTAATGAAACTGACAGCAAACAGCAGCTGTTGAGCTGAATTGATTTCATCTCTTAATCATCATTCCCCCATTTCCTGTCATTCGAACAAACGCATAGCATATTCAATTAGCAACTGAACCCCAGCCAGCAATCTATATCAGATAGAAGAGAGGAGAGAAAGGAAGGTGGAGGGAGGGGAGAACACATGGGAAATCACTGCGAGCCGCGGCACCACAAACATCTGTACCGTGATCCACAAAGGAGCTGCTGAGATACTGAAGGTCAATAGAGAGGGGTCAAACAGGACAAAGACACTTGGATGTGTAATTTCCTCTTATA
This sequence comes from Enteromius viviparus, assembly GCA_032353835.1. NCBI lineage: Eukaryota > Metazoa > Chordata > Actinopteri > Cypriniformes > Cyprinidae > Enteromius > Enteromius viviparus. The sequence goes on from JAUCNO010001888.1 coordinate 5,583,636, forward strand.
ATACCATTGTTCTATTTTTTTCTCTTTTTGAAACTGAATTTGTTAAAGGAATAGAATTGGGTTGTGGCATACTCAGCCTTCAAGGAATAACTCACCCAAACATTTTAATTTGCAGAAACTTTACTCTCACACAGACCATCCTAGATATAGATGAGTTTGTTTCTTCAATGGAACAGATTTGGAAAAATTTAGCATTACTGTACATATACTTGCGTACCCATAGATCCTCTGCAGTGAATGGGTGCCGTCAGAATATGACTGCTGATGAAAACCTTACGACAATCCACTGTAATCCACATGACTTCAGTCCATCAATTAACGTCCTGTGAAGTGAACACGTTGTGTTTGAAAGAAACAAATCCATTATAAGCTTTTTAATCAATAATGCTTCCTGCAGTAGAAAAAAATCCCATTCCTGTTGTCCTCTCACAATAAAATCCTCTAACGTATTTGTTTACAGCTGCTTGTGTCTGTGCTTGATCTGTGCATATCTCTCTCCTGAGTCAGATCAGAGGACTTTTTCAATGTAAAAAGTTAAATTATGGATAAAACACTTGCATTTTACCTACAAGCATTAGTTAATCGATAAACTATGTGGATTACATGTAGATTATTGTGATGGTTTTGTCGATGGTGATGGTGGACTCTCATTCTGACGGCACCTATTCACTGCATTGGTGAGCAAGTTAAGTATTCAGTAATCAGTTCCAGCAATAACAAACTCTTGGATGGTTATTACTTTAAAGCTGGAATACACCACATTTTTCTGCACAGATTACTTGCCCTGGTTTACAATCTAGAGGAGTTAAGCTTGCCAAAAATCCAAATTTTGCTTCAAAACTATGAATTCATCAAGTTATTGAGTCAATTTTAGAGCACATATCATGAATCTCCCTGCAAACAGACACATTTCTGCATGAGTTTGAGTTTTTCTGTTACCATATACAAAGTTAGTAAATGTTTTAAAATCTATTCAGTGTAGTACATTTCACCCTTGTTATTATAGTTTAATTTTTTATACGAGCAGGATATTTGTCATTTGCAGCCATGACTGTTTTTCTTTACTGCAATAATGAGATTTAATGTGAGATACAGCAGTATAAATCTATATAAAGAAATGTTTTGTAGTGCAAGATGCATATATCTGCAGTGGAGCTTTGTACAGTGTGCATGTATTAATTAAGAGTTATTATGTAGTGTGTTATGTATTCATCACATTTTATATGTACCAATTACAGCAGGAACTGCAGGTTATTTTCACATCTACATCAATTACATTAACAAACACTCCGACAGTAGATTATTTATGTGTGCGTGTGCGACTGTTTGTGTGTGCGACCATAAACATCATGATAATGATAACCTCATCAGTGTCTGTGATTACAGTAATGATGTTAGTACACAAATGCTCTGGTTTCTCATTAAGAGAATCTGTCCACGAGGCAGAGCAGGGGGGCTTGTGTCTAAACCCTAATATATCAAATCCACATGCGCAGAATGCAGTTTATGCTTGCTTTATTAAGGGGAATGGGTTGGTTGCATACTTTACACACACACACATACACAAAGGCCAAACGTAGGTGGACACATTAATTGACCATATACTTTTGGTCAAGTTGTATCCTGTCATAGCAACTGTAAAAGAAAAAAAGTTATTGCTTTGTAGCACTTTTTTACATTTTTAAAGTTTTTTTTACACACATTTTATATTGATACTTACTATGCATTGCTTTTGCAAGTAATAATGTTCATTTACGCATAATTCTTGCTTAAATAACTAAATTGTCTGCAGGTTAGAGACAAAGGGTCATTTCCACATTTGCCGCTAAAAAAACTTTAAAAGTTCCCTTTCTAAAATCTGTGCACAATGTCTTTACACTGTAAAAAATTACTGTGATTTTAACGGTAAAAAACGGTGAAAATGCTACAGTAAAAAACTGTTCAATGGTTAATGGTAAATTCCAGTTTAATTTACAGGGAAACACCGTAAACTGACATTCGGAGAATTGGATGTTTTTGAGAGTGTTTGAGTGAATGACACTGAGCTCCTTCTAAATATGTTACTGTTTAAAAGCTACTTGTAATGAGCATTAATGTAATTCATGCAATTGTTTATCATGTGACGGTCTCATCACCTCCTGAATTTGGTAGTTATCAGTGTATTTCAAAGGTACAAAATAAATGTCACTACTTAAACAGGTTTGTATATTAATATTATATCAGTTGTTACAGTATTTAAGAAATTACAGTATTTAACTGTAAATTTAACATAAAACCAAAAATATTGTTACTGTATTTTTCATGGTTTTATTCTGGCAACCACAGCTGCTGTTTTTTTACTTTAAATTTTACGGATTTTTTTTTTTTTTACAGTGTACCTTTCTGGGCCTTGTTGCTGTCTTTGCAGAGTCAGATTTCATCAAAAAATATCTTCATTTGCGTTCCGAAGTTTCAAATGAAAAACAGTAGAGAGAGAAAATTAAAGTAATAATCTAGATTTAACAACACTTTTTTGTATTTTCACCATTCTATGTTGTAATTTTTCTAAACTATTTTCTTCTCCTGAAGGCCTGTAGCTGCACCAGCAGGAAGAAAACAATGTCATATGTAGGCAATTTGACATATTTGCCATGATGCATCTCGACAGACGTGGCATGGAGATGTGATTGATCAGTGTGTATGCCTACCCGAAGACAGACTAATCTCCCAAAGAAAGCATTTTGTCAAAAAATAAAAAAACATCGGCGAGCAGCAGTCAGCAAACATACCCTGGATTTCTACAAAAATTCACTTTTAGAAAAGACCATGGAGACTCCTTCCATCATCCCTTGTCATCCATCCTGAGTGACTGACAGCTCCTGCCGCGATTCACAAAGATCCGCACGTCAGTTAGCGATATGGTCTCCCCTGGTAACCATGGTAAACGACCGAGATTGGTGCTAAACTGGGTAGTTTGATTGAGTTAGCGCTAATTCACGTTTAATGACACTATTGATTGGAACACGCGGGTGTTTGTGTTCTAACAGCCTCTGTCAAACCAATCAGATTAGCTGAGTACACCTGTATAACCGCGGAAACAAATAGCGCAGAGCAAACACATTGACGGGCCGACCTTGCGAGAGAAACGCCGCGTTCGCGCGAGGATCAAATAGCAATCAAGCGGCAGTCAGACAAAGCGAAGATATCTGTGACCAGACTCCAAATGAGCGCCAGGGAGACAAAGAGAGAAACAGAAAGCTCACAAGTGCTCGCCCTCGATCTCTATTTGCTCAAACTAAGAATTGAAGATCGCTTTTTGCTGTGTGCGCACACACATAGAGCTCAATCTATCACCACAACACAGTCCCCTGGGAGAGGGAACATAACGCATCCGACTATCACCAGATTAATGGGTTAACACCCGGCACGTGCCCATAATGTGCTCCCGGGGACGCGGAGATTAGGCCGCGGCAGACAGACCCGTCTTCTCTGGGCAACACAGGCGCCTATCGATCCTTCCAGATGTGTGCGTGTCTGTTCAGTGTACTAGACTCAAAGCGAGGGAAAGAGTGATGGGTATGTCACCAGTGCTTGCTCTGCTGACAGTACGTAAGGACTGTTGACAAGTTAAGATGAAGCCTCACACACAAGCCCTCTCAGGAATAATAGGGCCCTTTTTCTTTCTGTCAATAACCATGAAGTGTTTCAGGGTATGTGTTCGCGCTCAAATAGTATCTGTAAATTACATGTAGTGTGGGAATAAAAGAAAGCCCTGGAGGTGAAACTGTGGCCTGGTTTAACACAGTTCCGCAGGCGTTCATACATGTTGGGATGTGAATCTAGTTTCTGTCAGGTTTGCATGTTTCCTTCAGTATGTGGGACATAAGTCGATGCTTTCCGTTAAAAACAGTAATAATTTAATTGATTGTTTTTTGTTTTTTTTACACTGAAACCCACCTATCAGTAATTAAAATTTTATAAGAGATTTTTTTTCTATTTTGTCGTATATGCTAGCCAGATTTTGCTTTTACAAAATTTGTGCATTCATTAAATTATGCCTTTTTCTTATTATCAACAGCTTCCATTCAGATCTGCCTACTTAACTGAAATAATCTAAGTCAGGTTTTGTTTGTACAATTGCAAGAAGTTAAACCCTTTCAAACAAACCAAACTTTCTGCATAGAATTAGTTTTTGATACCTTAAATGCTTTATCTTGAATGATGGCATGAGTGATTTGATGTTGGCAGCTTGACATTTTGGTGACATTTACATTGAATAATTAGGTAAATTAATTCAAATGAAAAAGGCCATACACATTTTTTGCCGTGGCTTCCTCAACGTAGACAAACACCTGTTTTTCACTGTTAATGTTGAATATGTTAATTAACAAGTGAAAATAAGACATAATTTGCTATCGGCGCTGCATGTTGAAATTTAGTTTGTGAATGTTAAAATGCACACCATGTCTTAAAAATAGTCTTTCTTTAAAATTACAAATGAATATTATGTTAGTTTGCAGATAATGTTTTGGTTTTAAAACTCTGTGGTCAACCAGGTTCCATTATAACATTAGAATACTTGTCTCTTTTCCTCCGTCTTTCTCTCTTCCTTTCCCCTTCGTCAGTTTGTCTCCCCTCCGCGGTTATGAATGGGACCTGCGGCCATTGTCTCTGTGTCAATCACACACTCTCACACACATACCCAGGAGACACACAATTGACATTTGGCAGATTGCTCTGTGTGTGTGAGTGTGTGTGTGTTTTAGGTTATTAAGATAAGGCAGGTATGCCGTAGGTTCTTCATTAACATGTTAGGGGATCTCATCATCCTTTCTCCTCTAGCACTGTGGCCGTAATTGGGTAAGGCTATTAGACACAGAGTGATCGCGCCTGTGTGATGGCAGGAGGGGGATGGTGGCGTGGCCAATGGGGGAGGAAGGAATCTTATAAGTACATGACACAGTATGTGTGTATGAGAGCACTTCTACATCAGTGTGTATATGCGTGTGATGGGATAGGGCTATTAAAGCTCATGTCGGTTAAGGTAGATTTTAATAGTCCTGCTAAGCAGCGGGTAATTGGCCGTATCCTGAGAAAATAGGAGAGATTGATTTAGAGAAGTCTGCGTTTAAGTAGACACCTTGGAGGGGTGAATTTTAAGCTGTAAATTGTGGCTATGGTGTCACTTGGCATCAGTAACAGCACAATGTGAATGTGAGAAATGAATATGTGAGTGAACTGGAAATTATTTGACTATTAAGAACACGCCTAATATTATTTAAGGTAACGAACAATCAGATCTGTTATTAGCTGTTTTAACCCATAAAAAGTAATACAAATTAACTAAAAGTTAATGTAGCCTATATCTGCTTTTTCAATGTATTTGCTTCATGAAATATCACTAATGTTTCTAAGGTCTTTTACTGTATAGCAAGAACTGCTCTTTTGTTTTTAGTTTGTCTCCCATAATTTTTTTACATTATGATTCATTTTTAGCTCCTGTATGTTTTTGAGCTGTGAGCATGTTCTCGGTGGTGCTTCAGAGAAGAGAGCTTGTAGTTAATGTCTGAGCTGTGTGTCGGCCTATTAGTTTTTGTTTAACAGTTTTCAAAGCTTCTGGCTCTATCCTTGATCTGTTTTGTATCTCAACAAGCCTGGTGAACTCCCCCCCACTCCCCCTCCATGTGGTCTTCATTTTAGACATTCTCTTTTTAAGGACAGATAGCTGAAGGATCATGAAGGATCAATTACTAAGACATCAGTCTTTTTAGTGTGGTTGTTGCAGTTGAATCACATTCCACCATATTACTATTACTACGATAATGGCTAGAAAAAGTCACCTCTTAGGGGTGTTCAAGCAAATCTGGAGATTTTAAGATTATTTCCCACATTTCTGCAAACTTCGAAAGTGGTAGATTTATGGTGCAGTATACCATCACCCCAAATGCAGCCTTCGCCACATCTTTTCTGTTTAGAAATTAAACACTGCCATCTTGTGGTTCGTTTGAGGTTTACATTCACCCAGCTGTCGCTGTGAAAAGCACAAAAGCTTTTGGGTTAAAAAATAGATGAATAAAAATCTGCCATTGTAGACTTAAAAACTTAAATCTAAGAATAGGTTACCAAAATTTCACCACAAATGTCAAATTCAATCACTACGTTTCAAGAGGATTAAAGGTTCTATATACCAGGAAGGTATATTTGTAGCAATAGCCAACAGTAAATTGTATGGTTCAAAATTGATGATTTTTTTTAATGCCTATAATCATTAAAATATTAAGTAAAAAGCATGTTCCATGAAGATGTTTTTTTTTTACATTTCCTATAAATATAGGCTTATCAAAATTAAATGTTTTTAACTTTAAAGGAAAGTTTGTTGCACCTTTAGATTCCAGATTTTCAAATAGTTTCATCTATCAAATATTGTCCTATCCTAACAAACCATGCATCAATAGAAATATTATTTCTGTCATTTTCAGAGGATGTATAAATCTCATATATATATGCATAAGCCTCTAAATGCCATCTTTAATTATCTTCTAAAATTAGCATTTTTATCAGCCTTCTATGTTCAGGTTTGGTAATTTTACTGTAATGGCAATGTATAGGTGCTTTTCAATGCAATTAACATGAGCATAGGAAGCTGATAAAATTTCTAATTTTAGAAGAAAATTTCAGACAGCATTTAGAGG
>JAUCNO010001888.1:5599051-5622519 GCA_032353835.1 Enteromius viviparus
CAAACTAGACATGTTTTATTATATTAACAATATTACAATTTCTATTAATAATAATTGGCGGCCCCCCTGCAATACCGTCACAGGTTGAAAACCACTGCACTACATGGTTGAGTATGTAGTGCATCAGTGTATAATTAGCATATAAGTGCATACAGTAGTGTGTAGTTGGGACGCAATAGGTCTCAGCCTCAGACGTCACGCCCACGGAACGTTGGCTAATCGTCTGATGCATGTGGTACACCTAACTGGAAACCCTTCAGGAATGTCAAAGTCATCAAGTGATTGGTTGAATTTTAGCGGATTTCCGGGGAACGGGAGTGTCGCGTTTATTTTCTGTCCGCCGGGAAACAAAGCACAGACGTGTGATTGCAGAAAAAAACTAGTGTGTACATGAGTGACAATAAGCATTTAAGATCACTTAAAAGTTGGATTCTCAAAAGTATGCAAGGTTCACGTCATAGAATCTTTAAGAGATGTCCAGGATGTATTGTCCTATCTTGTTATGGAAGATCAAGTGAAGTAACGTTAGCTAACTGAGAATTGGATATCAGCTGTGTTCGAGGGCAAACATGAAACAACAGACATTGACATCGCAGCTGGCCGATTCAGTATTGTGTTCGGTTCTCCAGAATTGATTGTGGGTGTTAAAAAGTGGGAGATATGCTTCAAACAGATGTTAACAGCGAGCATCTCATCGGGATTTTCTATGCTCACTTGTTGCATGCCGTTCTGTTGTTGTGGTGACATTTCCACGCCCCGAAACGTGACTCTGAACGAAACAAACTGTGATTGGTTGTTTGACATGTCGGTCAAATTGCCTTATGGGCGGGCCTAGACCAAAGAAAGTGGCTATGAATTCCAGACATTCAGACTTTAACCCCGGTTTTACAGACAAGACTTGAGACTAGTCCTAGATTAAAATGTAAATCTGAGCTGTTTCAACTGAAAGAAACGGTCACTGTCACTTTATTTTGTCTTAAGATACACACCAGTAATGCTTTTTTCTAAGGCAAGTTTAAAAATAAATGATTTAAATGTCCTAATTGAACTATGGCCTAATCCTGTCTTAGTCTAAGACCTGTCTATGAAACTGGTCCTTTGTGGGTTTTTGTGTTATTATTATTATAAATTAATACATTGATACAAAAGTGACTGAGAATAATTGTTTACTGTATTGTAGAATTATATTTCCAATGAATTTTGTAGTAATCTACACAATTGTTTTCAACATTGATAAGAATCAGTAATGTTTCTTGAACACCAAATCTGCTATTAAAATGATTTCTAAACAATCACGTGACACTTGGAAGATTAGAGTCACGATGCTGTTATTGTAGTAATATTTCATAGCATTGCAGCAGCCTTGGTGAGCATACAATATAATACAGCTTTTAAATATAGATTAGTTATATATGGTGTGCAGGGTTTTTGGTTTTGGTTTTTGTTTTACAACAAACAGGAATAAGGAGTTATAATGAAACTTTTCAGTTCAGTGAATTCTGTGGATTCTGATTCAGGAGTTTTATGAAGGAATCATTTCAAGACCTGACTCATATGACTCATATGAGTCATTTGTTCATGAATCTGCTGACATTGGTCACACTGTAAGTTTGTTTTGACTTTCGACCCATGAGAACCTCTCACCTGGGTGTGTTTATTTGAAGTCCTTTAATCATCACATTCAATTTAGCCTGAAAACACAAAACAAAACTCATCCGTGCTCATATTTTAGATGATGTACAACGGATCCATGATAATGAAAACAGGATTTATTTATAATGCCTATTTCTCGATTAGCACTTTTTAACTTAATATCTCCTCCAAATCTTAAAAGCACTCGCTCTCCAACACAGACTTTTTCTACGTGATTTCAGTGACCAGTCTGTCTTCCAGCATTCACAAAGTAAGCCTGGGGTTGCCCCTGATTTACGAGATCCAGATTCCTACGAGCTGAATCACAGCCAGGTGCACGATCTCCAAAGCAGATCGGCCAAAGTCCTGTCTGATCAGCTGCTCTGCTGATTTTACACAGCTTCTCGTGCCACATCCACAGCGACCCAGATTTTCCCTTTTCCTCCACGCTCAGAGGGACTGTGGGAGCCGCATCTGCCTACTCCGTCTCTGGGTAGACACTCTCTCTCTCTCTCTCTCTCTCTCTCTCTCTCTCTCTCTCTCTCTCTCTCTCCGTTTCGTCTCAGCTGAGAGCAGCACGCGTTCAGAGTGTACTCTCTCTCTGTCAGCGCTGTACTGCACAGACTGCTCTTGCACGAGTGCTTCATCACTGAGCTGGACCGGCACAGAAACCCTCACCAGCTGCGCCTAAACGCAACCATGCTCTTAGGTAAGTACTGTTTACGGCATCGATTCGTCTGCATGTTTCTTTTCTTGTGCATCAGAGTGGTAAACATCAAAAAGAATGTCAGACCTGCCTTCAATCTAGATATGTACTTTGATATACAACTGTGCTCTGGATTTATGTACGAGATCCTGTCAGCACCATTGTTTTGTTTATGTGGGTTAAGTTTGTGCCAGCGCTAATACATCGTGACACCTTTAACTTCTCTAAACAGACCAACTGTTTCCTTATTGGAATTTAAAGATCAGACATTTGATATTATAATACCTGTCTTACAAGACCAGATGTGTCTATTAATAGTTAACAGAGGGCTTTCTCTTTTATTTTTCTTCTTCTTCTTCTTCTTTTTTTTTTAAGTCTTAATTTGCCTTGGTTGGTTTTCTGGCACTCTTAGAGTTCTCCTCAGTTGCTTTTAATGTGAACATATTTTATCCAGAATTTTCTCATGTTGTATAAACACCTACCCGCTCTGAACGCATGCTGATCGCCCTCGTAGCGCGACATTTCGGCTTACACGCTCAATCGCTGACGTGTGGGTGTTCGTGAGCGATCGGGCTCCTTCAAGAGCTCATTGATAGCTGTGCGATGGAAAGCCTCTCTCAGGAGTGTCTTGTTCGATGTAGTACTAATGCAGTGTCACATTCCAGAGGAGTGCGACTCGGAATAATCAGGCATGTCTGTGGGGAGCGAAGGCTTGAAATTGCTGTTGATGGTCGCTGTGCGTCTGTCTGCCAGTCTCCCGAAGCCCCCCGTGGAGAAGACCTGGGGGCTTAGTCTTTTGCCAGAACTTTAGCAGCTCCGTTAAGCTTGCAGCTCCATTGCACTAATAGAGAGACTAAAAATGTTCAGTGCGAGTGTTTATCCAAATACTTTTTTACGCCCCATTTTAATGTGCAGTGACTGTAAGTAAGCCATTTATGGGGTGATTTGACCGAAAAGAGTAAACAGTGTGGCTTTGTGGGATTGTGCTGTTTGTTTAAGCATCCTGGACATACCTGTACAGTAGCATTGCATTTGGGGCAAGACGATCTGTTGGATTAAGAAACACTCAGACTTTGCTCAGGAAAACCTGTTTAAAACTAAATCTGGGTTTTTTACTGGGTAACATTAGTGGCACAAAAATCACATATTTTTAAGTTTGACAGCATTTGTGGTTTATTGTCAGGAACCACAAAATATATATATTTTTTAATTAATCATTTCTTTTAAAGCTTTTTATTATTATTTTATTATATATATTTTTTTTTTCTTTGAAACTTTATATTTATTAATTTATTTATTCTTGTTTTATGTATATATGAACAGTTTATTTATTAATTTATTCATTCTCGTTTTTGCTCTCACACAAGTGTTGTTTTGTTTTTTCACAGTGTGGAGGTGTAGTACATGACTTCTGATCTCATCACTTGCTCAGTACAGAATGCTAATCAAAAACTGGTTTAGTTTTTCATTCCAGAATGTTCTTCATCACCCACTGCTACCATTTTTAGAAGTATTTATGCCCACACAGACATATTCGAACTTTCACAACATTCTAAATCTTAATTCTAAAGTCTATTTTACATCATTTGATTTCAGGAAATAACGTCTCTCATTGAGCAGGCATTTGCATAACCAGGTTTCTTAAATTGGTATATATGATTAAATATTTAAGCACTGTTTTCGTTCCCTGTGAGGTTTTGTTGATACTAAAGTAAAGCATGAAGTGCGTTTGCTCTCTCTATCTCTTTCTGTGTGTGTGTGTGTCTCTCTCATCGTTTCCTCTTTCTGTCAGAGGAATCTGATAGTTGAGTGTTGAAAGAAGGAATGCTTTTTGGCTGGCTGTACCAGCCTTCATGAGACAGAATAGACCATCTTAATTATGATTCATACTCTCCAGTCCTGTTGTGCTGCCCTGCTGGCCGGTTGTGCAATTGTTAAACCTTAAAAGTACAGCTTGAAATTAAAATGGTCATAAAATGCTGACTCGCATGTGTTTTTTATAAAGAAGCAGATGCATTGGTTTCACAGTCACTTATCAAAAGTTTGAGGTTATATAATTATTTTTCCCCAAGCCTCTATTCTCACCAAGAGCTTTTATTTAATGAAACCTACAGTGATGTTGTGAAATATTATTGCAGTTTAAAATAACTGGTTTCTGTTTTAATATATGTTAAACTTCTAAACTTATTCCTGTGATGACAAAGCTAAATTCCCAGGATCATTACTTCAGTCTTGCAGATTTGCTGCAGATTTGGTGTTAAAAATGTTTATGCTGTATATGTATATACTTGACCTCTGAAATTGCTTTTCTTTGTCTTTGTCACTAAACTCCTTTACTTCAGACCTCTAGCTACGTTCATGTTTATATCACCAACAATACAATCAATTCCCTCTGTAAAATGTTTTAATTCAAATTCCTGTGCAAATATAAAATATTTAATAAACGTTTTAATGCAGAAAATGACTAATCAATCAGTAACTGGAAAAAAATCAATAAACCATAAAAAGGCTAATGACAAGTTTTTAATATAGTACATCCCACTCTGTGGGCATACAGTAACATCGGTTTATTTTATGATGAAGCAGGAATACTCGATTGTGACTGGCCAGTCACTTGATTCTGTGGTCAGAAATATTAGTATATTTGTATATGCTGCTGAACCATATGACTGTAAGACTTAATTAAATAACTTTATACAGACACCTTTACTAGATTTAGACTTCATTTCGATTTACTTCATTTAGACATTCTACCAACTATAAGTAACTTAGGTTTTATAAGGGCAGGTAAATTAAAGTAAGTAAATAACCAACAAGACAATGTTAGTTTCTGGGTGGACTGTTTCTTTAAGCTCAGATCTATCTATCACTTTTGGCTTGCTTAGTTGGGGGCACCTAATTTCTAGTGATTATCGTCATTTTGATTACAGAGACCGATTCTGCATTTGATAAATAAATAGTTTAATCTGGTCATTATACATTACCATCACTCTGTTCTCATATTTGATGAGGTTCAGTGCTTTGCTACAATCTGTATTGTTAAAAGCACCATATAAAGTGATTGATTTGATTGATCTATCAGTATGCAAAACGAACTAGACTCTGAGGTCAGTTGTTTTTAAAGTATTTCCAAACTATTAAGAGAAATGAGTCTGCAGGTACCAAGTGTCTTTTGTTGCCATGGTAGACTGCACTGATATGCATGACAATTACCCTGGTCACCAATTGTGGACCTGGTCTCTCGTCTCTTATCTGTAATTAGAGTCGAAGCGTTCTTCTACGCTTCACTGCAAAGTAATCGTAATTGCAAACATTTGTTATAGCAAACAACTCTGTCAGCCGTAGCAGTGATAAATCTACAGGCCTCTCTCGTTGACCCTCGGTTAATAAAGCCGCCGTTTTGGTTTTAATTGACGTAAAAGCGTAACTCCTGCCCAGGAGGAATGGTGCGGCATGGCACGGCATGGCATGGCAGGCGTACATAGTGAATATGTCAGCCGTAGCTTTGAGCGCTGCAATAATCCCCTTGACAGGATTTGATTTGCATGCACTTCTATGCTTCTCACTGCACTGAATATTAATGCCCAATATTGTTTGATAAAGTAAAATCAGAATACATCGGAGAGCGAGAGAGAGAAGTCACTTGGAGCATCAGCCCACGCGGCGCGAGTGCAAACCTACCGGGGCCGACACAGGGTACATTTCCAACCAGCCCTGGGGGTTTTGGACCAATGTGCCAAGTTGATAACGCTCAGAGCTGGCTTTTAGCAGCATTTGAGATTATTTGACAAAAAAAAATGCCCAAAGCACATTAACACGGGCGGCTGGAGGGGCGTTCTGCGTGTCTGTCTGCTCGAGGGATGTTGTTACCAGAGGGAGCCAGGCTTGGAAACAAGCATTAGGGATGGAGTTTGGGCTTGAGCGTGACAAGAGGTTCTCCTGTTCCTGCTGTTCCTTAGTCTCCATGGAAACCACAGAGCTGAAACAACAAGTACTGCCGCTGGTAAAATCACTTTATGAAAGTAATTTGCACAGCAAGTGTGTTGCGTTCGGATACGAGCTCGAGCAAAACCTACACGTACTCTTAATAGAGTGATATTTACGGTTTTGACCGTCCTTGTGTTAAATACAAAAACATCCCACTCGGAGACCGTGTTATCTTACGGCAAGCCACATGAAAAGCATAAATGTGTGCCATTTGATCCTGGTCCCGCTGATACTATTGTTCGACAGTCGGGTGAACGCGTGCAGCCCTAATTGTATCGCTCACGCTTTACGGGAGGTTTGTTAATGCAGATCTGTTTCCGACAGGGAGTCTTGTGTTGCTCCGCTCGCTGAATGTGACAGGGTTTGTTCTTAGTGTGAATAATGAAACATGCTCTCAGAGTCGTGTGCGAGGGATCCCGTGACAGCCCGCTTTAATGATCTTGTTATTGTTCTTTGCAGAACAGATGTTGGTGACTTAACGATTGTTTGCGTTTTGTGATCTCCCACTTTTCCGAACATTACCGTTCCCTAAATCTCTGTGTTTGATTTGCGCTGCATCTATTTGCATTATTGTAAGCTTTTAATTATCAGTGCTTCTTGCTAAGCCAGACATTAGCGTTAGTGTTGTTCATACTTAGGGTTAGAGTTGTTCTAGGTTTCAGGGAGTAACTTCTTACATTTTTGCTTTAAATTTGTGTGTTTAGGTCCTCTTTTGGTCAAATAAATGTCTTTGTGCTTTTAAGATGTTACTTTCTGCATTGGTGTACCACTTATTCACCTTATTCCTGGTGAGCCTTCTGTGTTTGCAGTTATGGGTAGCACTTCTGGTTTGGGGAACTTTCATTCAAAAAGACAAAAAAAAATCATCTCAAAACATAAGATACAAATGCAGATTATTCATTTGTTTTATTAATGAGCTGTCAATATTGCTTCATGTTTTATTTTCAGACTTCAATATAGTGGAGTGCCTGGTATTTTAATGTGACGTTATAACTAGAATATCTATGGCAAGAAGTTGCTGCGTTCTTTTCCGCATGATTTTTTTTCCCCCTTTACATTTTGCTGTGATCGTATGAAAAAGACGACAAATACTGTGAGTGAGTGAAGTGACTTGTGGCCAGGTATGATGACCCATACTTGGAATTTGTGCTCCAACGTGACACACACAGCAGTGAGAAGTGAACAACAACACACCAGAGCAGTGGACAGCCATTGCTGCGGTGCCCGGGGAGTAGTTGGGGGTTCGGTGCCTTGCTCAAGGGTCTCACCTCAGTCGTGGTATTGAGGGTGGAGAGAGTGCTCAATCCCGGCCGGAACCTGGGACAAGAACCCGCACCCTAGTCCAACGCCCTATCCATTAGGCCACGACTGTGGTCTTTTGGTCTGTTCTCTCGATTTTGTTATTTTTATACTTTAAGTGTGCATCTTTCATATTTAATCTTGGGACTTCAACAAAGAAACTTTTCCCATGAGGAAAAACATTTTGATGTGCATGAAAAACAGCTGTCCTGCCTGCGTATCAATATATGTATTTGCATACCTCCACGCACCAATCATCAGAATGGTATCCGTTATTATTGTAATATGGGCTTTGTGCTGTAAGGTCTTCTCACCGGTGAATGAGACATGAGGGAATCTGACAGCGTTCATGTGCTTTGGAAAGGGATAGAGGGAGGGTGGGGTTTTGGGGTTTTAAAGCTTGCTTGAAATTGTCTACCCTACCTTTTAATAATGTAATTGGGTGGCAATCATTTTATATAACCATTAATCTCCAAGAAGCCGTTTGGAGGGGCATTGCTTGGCACAACATGAAATGGTGTTTTAGCAAGACTTAAAACAACTTTTGCCATTTTTTTAGTTCATTTAAGACTTTTTGAACATTTCAGCAAAACCTTCACACCACCCAGAACGCCCAATTGATTACCTAATAACCTACAGAACACCAGCACTGCACAAAACCAACTAAACACATTAGCATCCACTCAGAAGAACCTGGTAACCATTTAGAACAACTTACAATCACATAGCAACAAACCATTCATATTTTGTTTCGGAAGTCTAAATGTTTAGACATTACTCCTTCCTTTTCTTCATCAGAGCTTTTAACAGTTCAGTGTGATATTGTGAAGACTGAATGTTCTTTTTTTTTGGTCTAGATGCAGTCTTCAGAAAACGCCTAGGGAAACTAGTAATCATATTATTGACAAGCTGCCAACATGTCAGACATATTCAGCTGAAGTGTTGTAGCTGAATAACTGTACACAGTCTATTTTATCTCATTTCTTTCTTGCTTGCTTCTGGTGGTTTTGATTTGGTTTTTGCCATGTTTTATAGTGCAGACCTTGAGAACAATGATATTGGGGGAATTTCTTTCATGCTGTTTTTCGCCAGCCTTATGTATCTGATGCATGTCTCTCAGCAGGCCAAATTTTTCCTTTCCCATCCTCCCCAGAGTGGACACGGATTTAGCTGCGTTCCCATTGCTTGCACATCTCAGTGCAGTGAGTTCACAGGTGCCCAGAAAGCAGGTGATGGATCTCTTGAATGTTCCCAGAGCATTGTCTCCCAGTCAGTATCCTCCCGAGAACCTCTAATCCTTCTGTCAACAAGAGAGTATATCTCACCAAACGATCCATCTGCGGACACGCACATCTCCTGCACTTCATTCTGATGGTGAGGCTCTGACAGTTGTGGATTTTGGCGGTGGGATGCATAGAATCTTTCAAGCATCCAAACACAAGAAATTGGCTCCAGTTTTTGCCCATTGATTCCACCCTCATCCTCCTCCGTCTTCTTCCAGCCTTTATCTCTCTTTCCATCCGTCATCTCTTGCAGGTGAATTGAGTCAATCTCGGTGAGTCACTCCAGGGTACATATATAGAGTCAAATAAGAGTAAAAGATTCGCCACCCACTATTCCACAGGGTGGTTGCGAGACCAAGAGTAATCTTTCTCTGTATAGCTGAAATGCATCTGCTCATTTGCACTTTCACTCAAGGACCTCGCTTCCATTTGCACACTTACATATACAGTAGTACGTATGTCCGCCTCCTCTCGGGAAAACAAACACCACACTACTTCTCACACGCAAGTGCACGCTTACACCAAGAGGTGTGGGTGAAACTCTACCATCGTCTTCCACAAAATGTTACGAAACAATCTGTAGCAGTGTGATATTGCTCAAAAGCCAGTTTTTGAGATAAGTGAACCCATTTTATTGTGAAGTACACTTTGAGTGCACTAAACAGATGGTAAACGGCAGCAACGCTTTGAGAATGGTGTGTTTTGTAACATCATCTTTGTGTTTGTTCAGCTAAAGCCAGAAACATTTTTATTCCCGTATGCAAAGACAGTTGTAACTGAGCCAGTAAGCACAGACAAGGTCTGTTGTGCTATAATGTTGCTAGTAACGAATTTCAGAACTCAAGGGGGCGATAGAGTCTCCTTTATACGCATGCGTTAGAAATCATAGGAATTGTTATATATTTGAATTTTAATGACGTATTTAAAAGTGACTTTTATGGAAATAAATGTTTTAATTGGTAGCACTGGTGCTCCCAACTTCAAAAAGTTAGGAGCACCAGCAAAAATTTAGGAGCACCACAACTACAAATTGTATATCAACAGATTTCTTTCATTTAAAAACAAATTTAGTAAAGGCGAGCTCTTCTTTGGCGATAGTGTATGTGGTGTTAAATTGCCTGATGTCTGACCCTTCTCACATTTTGTAAGAATTTTTTTTACATTTTGCCATGCGACAGAAGGCTTGCATGCAGATGATAGATTATATAGGTTATGCTTTAAATTTCAGAAAGAATTCCATCAATAAAGTGTATTTGGATTGAATAATTAAGTTGAAAAACTAATCTTAAGCTAACAAATGCCTTCATTCATTTTACAGACCTTTAAAGTTTGGGCAAATATTTGTGTTTTTGTGCATTTGATTTTTTTATATGGTGAGTGTGAAACACATGAGATACACGATTATATGGTAAAATGTGTTACTTTTCATGTTAATCGGGTCAGTTTTGATTAAGAACAGCGCACTTTAATTCATCGTAAGCAGTGCAGCAAAAATAGACATCCGTTAACATTGGCACCAAAAAAAATATGCCCTGCTAAGGCGTGTAGTGTGAAACCGCCGTTACAGTGAATGCAGTGCATAGATCCGTTTTCATAGCGGCGCCACTCGAAGTCTTTCAACCACTCTCCGAAAACTGTACGCCTTCTTTTCGGCTGGTGTGATTGACAGCTACTGTATTATTAACCAATCAAAAATCTCAACGGCAGAACTTCGTATCAGCATTCAGCGCACAGAGCACACAAATACTGTTAACGTTTTGTAGGGAAATTAAAACAGGTCGCACAGCAACAATTACATGCACTCGCACCAATGCTCCAAAATATATTTTGAGGTCGCATAGATGAAATTTCGGGAGCATATGCGACCAAAATGGTTGCAATTTCGAGCCCTGGTTATTGATAACAGTTGTGCTTTTTGATAATTTTGTAAGAACCGGTCCATTTTTAAGAATTCTTTAATTATAATGTTCAACAGCATTAAAATAAAGTTTACTGAGACTTTGTATCTCACAAATTAGAAATCCGAGAAGAAAAGAATTATTGTGAGAAATAAACAATCACATGATGAAAACGCAGAATTCAGAGAATATTAAAAAGTATTTTCTAGACAGTAAAATTGTAATTAGTTTTTGCTTTGAACAAGCCAAATTATCTGCCTTCGCCTAATGTTTTTACTACAAAACAAGACAAAAAGTTTTACTTGTCTAAAAATTTTACTTGATTTAAGAATTTTTTCTAGATATTTTGACTGAAAACAAAACAAAGTGTTTTTTTATTTATTTAATTTTATTTTTTTTTGCAGAGTACCTTTTGTATTTGGTTCTGCGGCAAAAACGCACAAGAAAAGAAAAGCTGGCAAGATAAACATCGCCGTGTGACTGCTCCGTTGTGACCTGTAGATGCTCTCGTAATTCCAAGCTGTTCATTGCATCACCTGGCAATTTCTAGCAATCGAATCATTCCCTGTAGCACAAGGACACACGCTCATTGTGAGGCATGATTTCATTTACCCCGTTGTCAGGAGATTTTTATTAGAAGCCACACCAACTTCGTTTTCACAAATTGTGTTTAAAGGCACGGACTGAGCCCGCTCTGTCTCGCTCTGATGCAGACCTGAAGCACTGGCTTGTAAATCTGCATTTAAATTGAATTTAGGACATTATTAGATTTGCTTGAAATAGTGATGGCTTTGCATGTGTCGTCTACATGTGAATGTCTCCACTGAAAAACACATTTGAGCAGCTGCATCGCATTAAGTAGTTTCATCCGACCGCGGTCACTATGCCATCAAAAGAGGCCGTATCATTATATACCCGTGTCTAGCTGCCTATGGACAGTCTGTGTCACTCTTTGTGTCATCTAGTCTGATGGAGAATGTGCCAGAATGATGCCTTCTGTTTGCTTTTCAGTACAACTCATGATCTATCTGACTTCATAAAGCCATGCAAGCTGGCTAATAGTTGGTCTATTTCAGTATCGTATCCATTTACACAAGACAGTCAGTCAATACTAATCCCAGACTTATTAAATCCAAAAATATGTTGTGAAGTCAACATGAAATCAAAATTGATCCCATCTACTTTTTTTTCTTTGCCGCCCTATTGCAACTCTGTCACAATATGAATTTATCTGGATTTCAATTCTTCGCAGTGTGATCTAATATTTCACATTTTTGTCATATACATTCACCTTTATATCACAAAATGTTGATTTTGTATCTTAAAAGTGTTAGTTTGTACTGCAATGTGACTGTGTGCTGTATTACAAAGTGCTTTATATCTTATTTCTAACTTTGTCGCAGTATTACTAGTCGCTAGGTTCACATAATCCTTCAGAAATCATTCTAATATGCTGATTTGGTGCTAAGTAAACAGTTTTTATTGTTATTAATGTTGAAAAGAAAGTTGTGCTGCTTAGATTTTGTTGTGGAAATCATGCTTCAACAGATGCTTTAAAAAATAAAAAAGTCAAATTAACAGTTTTTTTTAATATATAGAATTATATTTTAACATTATTTCTGTCATGCATCCTTGTTGAATATATATATATGTCTCCAAACATGTGAATGGTAGTATATTTCTTAAAATTAAGACAAATGTGACTTTTAATGTCACAGTGTGCATTATGGAAGTAAGTGGGCTGCAAATTGCTTTTCATGTTGACGTTAAAATGTGTGTGTGTGTGTGCGTGTGTGTGCGTGTGTGTGCGTGTGTGTGTGTGTGTGTGTGTGTGTGTGTGTGTGTGTGTGTGCGTGTGTGTGTGACCTACCCTGTAGCAGTTAGTGCACATGCTCTTACATGCCTCTCAATGTAGGCTTAAATCTGACAGTATCCAGATCCAGCCACTCTCCATAAAAGTGGGCAATGTTAGTGTGTTTGATTTCAGAGCCTCTCAATGATTCAAACCTGATAATTACCATATCCAATTATAAAACAGAAGAGTCTTTTTGCATCAGTGAGCAGTTATGCAGTTAGTAATCATTTATTTAAGAAGCTTTTTTTAGCGCAGTGCTCTAACACATCATTTTCTTTTAATCGAATTACTATGAAAGAGCGTTTTAGACACCCAGTGTACTCTGCACCAGCTAGTTTGTAAACATGTAAACTTGGTGTGTGGGTGGTGGATGGAGAGCTGAATGCTGCTGCTATAATACCACTGCGTTTATATGCTTTTATGGTTTAGTGCAGTACATTTCACATCGTGATTTTATTCGATTTCTTTCTTCTGTTGCTCTTTTAGAGTCTCCTCTGTGTGGCTTTACATCAGATGGAGCTAATATCATTGATCTGCTGTCGTCTTACTAATGAATATCTTAGTGATGGACGGAAGTTACTCACCCTTTCACATCCGTAGTGACTTATGGTGCACTAATAACATGGACAATCTCTCTGGAGGAACCGAGGGTTAAGTGCTATCCTCAAAAGCCTCACTGATGAATGAATAGGACAAGTGTGTTCAGTGTTTCTTCAGTTTTTGAGTCACCTGACTTGAACCTGAAACTTTGAAGTTAGCAACCCGGAACCATATTTAATGCTAATTTAAATAATTGATACAATTTCAGCTGTGAAGCAGCTCTAAAAGAGAAGTGTTATTCAGGTCGCTTTAGTTCAGTGTTAATTCAAGTATAATAAAGAATTCATTATTCAGCTCAGGTCAGTTTAGTGTTGATTAATATGTCTTCAAATTATGAAACAACATTAATTCAGCTATATGCAGCTCTACAGACGGCAAAAGGGTTCAGTCAGTGTTCATTTAATTCAATAACAATGTCAGTGCAGCAGACTTTATCAGTTATGAGACAAATCCTTTAATTGTAATTAGTTTTTTTTTTAACCAAAAATGGAAAATCTTTTTTGGAATATGGAAAAATTTGTTTTTGTATTTACACAACAACATCATTTTGCAACCTTGAAAACATCAAATTACAAAAGCGAAAATGTCAAAAAAACATCGCCCACTACTGGCCTGGTATGCGTAACACAGTGTCTACAGTTTGTGAAATTAATGCAGTTGAATTGATATTATTGATATTAGAGGTGTCAAAATGAATCGTTTCTACGATGCATCACGCTGCAGACGAGAACGATTCGGTTCAGTAATAGACCATAACCGGTTATAACATACTAACGTGCTTTAGTAGAATACAATAGCTGAGGGAGGCGGATCTCGAGTGTGAGTAATTAAAAATGCTCCAACTGCTTTAAAAGCCGACATCTGGGCACATTTTGGTTTTTATGAACAGAGCTACCGTCTCAGGTTGTCGAGGATTGGCAGGTATCAGATAAAGATGTAGTGCTTGTGACAGATAATGCGTCGAAGATGATCGCTGCAGCTCAATTCGCGAACATTCCCTCACGTTAAATTCTTACGTGCATACAGTGAATCTGGCATCGCAGCGCACGCTTAAAGTGGCTGCGCTCTCCCGGCTTTTGGCCAAAATCTGCCGAATATCAACATTCTTCCATCGCAGGACCACAGCGAGCCACTGTCCGAAAATCAAACAGCAATGTCTTGTCCTCCCATTCCTTCTCTAAATGCTATTTTGGTTTATAAATTATAGTTACATTATACATTTGTTCAAGAAGTGTGTTTTCATTGAGAAGGTCAAATTAAAGTTTCAGTTCACATATCCGACTGTTTGTGTTTATTAACAAAATGATATACATATGAATAAAAAATGCAAATTGTGTATGCAGTGCATCGTCGATACATTGTGATGCATCGAGATATTGTATTGAACCGAATTGATGACATGTTAATCGTAATCGAACCGAACCAAAAGACCAATATAGGTTCACACCCCTAATTGATATCATTAAGTGTTGTAGCAAGTCAGCGGCAAGGAACCCAAAGTCTGTCAGCTTAGACTAACAGTCAGAATCCAGGCACTGTAAAGAAATCTCCCTTACAAAATATTAAAGGAATAGTTCAACCATTATTATTTTATATTGTTCCAGACCCAAAGAGTGAAGGACTAAGCTGATCTTTTTCATACAGTGAAAGTGAACTGGGACCGTCAAGCTCCAAAAAGGTCAAAACAGCTCTATAAAAGTATACCATAAAAGTGTGGCTTGTGCAGTATATTCCAAGGCTTCTGAAGTTATAGAACAGACTGAAAGTTTAGCTGTAAACTCCACATTGCTCTCGAATGTCATTTGCAAACACCCAATCGCATAGAACCAGTGGTGCTCGTTCTACAGTGCGTGAGTCGTATAGACCACTTGTGTGTCTAGACTCTTCTGCTGAATGAATAAGAACAGCTTAGTTCTGATGACTAATTTTGTAACTCAGTGGTTGATAAAAAGTCATACACACGAGGGTGGATAAATGATGACGAGATTTTCATTTGTGTCTGAACTACTTCTTAAACAGCAGAAGCAAACCACGATTGAGTTTAATCGTGCACCTGCTCACGGATATTCTATACACTGTAGATCACAGAGACAGTCTGCTGTTGGGCTGAATTATTTTCTCTCCTTAGAGATCTCCTTTATGGAAGCAGAATCAAATTCAGATGTGTGGGTTCGGGCTGCGCTCTAAGAGAATAGCTGCAGCAATGAATGTTCATCGTTTGTGGCAAGGATGAATAAGCCCCTGTATGCCGGGCCTGATGTGTGCTCATTTAATCCCGAACATTTTCCTTTGTTGGCGTAGGAAATTGTCCTCAAACTGTCAGCATTGAGTGTTTCTGCGATTCAGAGTGTTCTCCTGTTGTTTAATTCTGCAAGCTGCATCTCACCGCAGCCTTTTTTTTCCCAGTTTCCCGTTCAGTGGGTTTCTACGCTTCCAATAGTAACAGCCAGAAAAAATATGAAGTCATAACCACGGTATCTGTTTTCCCCTGTACAAAAGCTTAAGAAACATTATCCCAGTCTAATAACGTACACCCTTTGGAAAGGCCTTTTTTAGGAATTAGCGATGAAATCATTCTCCGAGGGCCATTTAATAGGAAAAGTCACTCTCAGTTGGGTTTGGAACACCATCAAGATTTGGGAGGACTTAATTTGCTCAAAGTACTGGTCTTGCTTGTTTTTCCAGCTAGATCTGAAAAGCTTTACCTCCACCCTCATTTATTGTACTCTACTATAATTGCATAAATCCAGCTGTGGCCTTGTGGATGTAAATATCAGGGCATTGCCTGATATTGGAGATACAAATGCCATGTTTATGATCTCTAAAAACGCTTTTGCTGTTGTGGTTTTTTTCATTGCAGCTTGGTTTAGATTAGGTTTCAAATGACATCTGAGCCGGTGCAGGTCCAGTATGATTTTTCTGTGCCGCTCATTTGTTGTAGCAGGTGGCTAGAGACCTGCAGGGTGCGAGCTAGTGACCACATCTCAAGATCTCCCTCGCTTGCGCGCTCTATCTCTCTTTCTCAGCTTGGTTTCTTGCTTCCAGTACAAGGATTAAACTGATTAAATCCCACCTGCCACAGATGCATCCAAACCAACACCCCCTCCCGATGAGACCCCCTTTCCCGAAACCTACCTCACCTTTTCCATTCCCGCCTGGGAGAGATGGAGCGAAAACCTAGACCTGACAAGCAGCCTGGGCTCAGAGACCGCACAGTGTAGTGAATGAATCATTTCTTCAGAGTTGGATCTGATTCGGTGAATCAGTTTGCAGAAAATGGGTTCATGAAGCATTCACTTATTGCATTACTTTAATAAATGGAATTTTAGAAATAAAGTGTATTGGAAATATGATAACATAAATTACATTTTAAAATCTGTTTTTTGGTAATGGTGTTTAACAATATTGTGGTTTTTATCGTTTCTACAATATTTCCAATATCAAGAGCTATATCTTAAAAAAAAAAAAAAACGTTTAAACTATAGTGTACACTAAACAAATTATTACAACAAAAATAAATGTACATCTCTTTGCTGTTTTGCTGTAATATTGTTATTACAATGTATAAATATTTTCATTTTAATATATTAAAACTTATTCCTGTAATGGTTCTTTCAAGTATAGAACGTTCAGCAATTATTTTAAATAAAAATAATATTTTTTTATTTATTTAAATGAAAACTTAACATTTTTTTAAATTTAATGTATTCTTCATGGATAAAATTCTTAGTTTATTGAAAAAAAAATCTTGTATATATATATATATATATATATATATATATACAGTGAGGACAAAAAGTATTTGATCACCCTGTGATTTTGCAAGTTTTATTACATAGAAATCATGGAGGGGTCTACAATTTTCAGCATAGGTGCTTTTCCACTGTGAGAGACAGAATCTAAAACGAAAAATCTGGAAATCACATTGCATGATTTTTTTTTTTTTACAATTTATTTATGAATTACTGTGTGAAAAGTATTTGATCACTTGCTTATCAGACAGATTTCTGACCCTCAAAGACCTGTTATTTTGATTTCAAATAGTCGAGCTATACTCTGCTTATGATTATAAATTAGCAGCACCTGTTTGACCTCGTTAGCTGTCATAAAGACACCTGTGCACCCCACAATCAGCCACTTTCAGGTTATGTTTGGGTTCTAAATTAAAATAAGCTTGTTTCTATAAGCTGGATCAGCAACAAATTGAACTAAGAAATATAAAATTACCTTTTTTGCTTTATTAGAACATTGTAGATCAATCAAGAATGCCAGAATGTTTATTTTAACAAAGATTCAGAAGAGTCAGAATTGCCATCACTCAGGATGTTCATGTGTAGCTCTGACAGTTTTCACAAAGCTGTCCAGCAGTAGGAGAATAAGACAAACAGAAAGTTCCCCTGAACTTAGACTTTTGACTCCAGAAGCTCTGCTTGATTCCATGCATTGTTCCAAAGCATTGCAATTCAGTCACTGTGATTAATGGAGAGTGAATTTTTGGCAGTTATTGTTCTGTAAGCAGTGAATTAATGTTAGGACCCTATTCAAGGACACGTATCCTCTGTTTTGTGCGGCAGACTTCGTTAAGCTGTCACATTTCTCTGATTCGTCAGAAGGTATTCGTATAGTATTTCTTGCGTCGTGTGCTTTGGAGGATACATTGGATTTGTTCACCAGTCAGTTAAAAGGTAAAATATTCTAGATTTGTGTGTGGAAAACTTTTGGTAATCTTTTCATGCGTTGTTCAGGAGTAAACGACTTTCTCTGTGAATATATTTCTCCACTCTTTTTTGTGAATTTGTGTCTGCACACGTTTTATAGATAGCTAGCAAAAAGAGGGCTACATTTGGTATGAAAAGCCTCTGTTCGTGTGGTTTTCTTCACTTATTTTTATCTCCCAGAGTGCCCCTGTGAGATAAGGTGCATGTTGGCTAACCTTTGGGAAAAGAGCAGCCTCACACGGTGCACCATTTGATTTGCCGTTGTCAAATACATTCAGACAGAGAGACTCAGAATTGCGAAAGGCTGAAGGTGAGCCAAAGGGCTTTCGCCAGCTCTCGTTCCTGCTCCGCAGGAGGGTCTGACCTCTCACTAAATCCACACTGCAAATGTCACGACGTCCCATCCGACAAGGCAAAGTACAGATAAGCACTTCGGTCCTGAACTATCATGGCCCAAAAGGGTTTAAGACACTTAAGTCACACTTAAAACTGTACAAATGTCACTGCTTTGGATAGCAAAATGGGAAAGGAAGTATCTGCAAACAGCTTTAGCTAAAAATAACTTAACTTTTAAAAACTTAATAGTTAAAAAGTACAAAAGTTTTTTGGTTTTTTTTGTATCTTTTTGAAAAACTCAGCAGGGGATTTAAAAAAAAAAAAAACATCTCCGTTACGTATGTAATCCTCGTTCCCTGAAGGAGGGAACTGAGACGTTAAAGGTACGTCATTGACTGACATCATGGGATTCCGCCTGGGAGACCAATCAACTCTGATCTTTGGAGAAAATGCCAAGCCACACCCCTGTACTTACAGGTATATAAGATGAGGAACAGCACAGATGCATCCTCCCAATCCTCCCATGTGTTAATGAACAGAGCAGTAGTCATTTACCCCCCACATCTGAGTGACTGAAGACGCAGAGGACTAATGTTACGTGTGGTTCTGAAGGGATAATGCGTTTATGTTAGCGCGAATCATTCATGATCCAGTCTCACCTACAGAAGCAGTGAGTATAATTTCTTTTAATGAATATTTGAAAATCACCTTTTCTAATAATGTGCTAATTAGCAAGTTTCTCTATGAATACTGATAAAAAAAGATGCTCCGAGAGCGCCTCGGAAAAGAGGGGCGGAGTCAGCGGAGCTTGTGAAGATTTAAAGGGGAAGAACACAGAACAGAGTGATTTCTAAAGAGCTGTTTTTGACGGGAAAATTATCTTTAAAAATTTTTAAAACAAACTTTTTATTAAGACCCTAAAGAATCATATCAGCTTGTGGAAAATTGTCTTTGTATGACTCCTTTAAAATAAATGGTGTTTATTTTTAATAGGCTATATTTTAAATGTAATGCATTGCTGTGATAATATTAGCTAAAATTCTATTTTTATTTGAATTTTCAAAAACATTACCAGTGTTATAATATAATATATATATATATATATTTATTTTATTTTTTGCAGTGTCTAATATTGCAATAAATAAATAAATTATTAATAAATAAATATTATCTTATTCAGCAATCCCTTTAAATTATTCAAAAGTGACAATCAGTTTGTAATGTTTGTATGTTAAAAGATGCTGTTTAATCAATGTTCGGTTGTTTAATATTTACTCTATTTTTATTTACATAAATGCTGATGAAGTAGGGCTGGGCGGTATATACCGCACGATATATTATGCGCATTTCATCAGTAAAGAAGCTGCGCGTTGAGTTTCGCGGGTGATTCAACGCGAAGCTTCTCAGTGTTCTACGGCTCTGTGTATAAGCTAGCGTTCCTTCTAAATACAGGTGACGTAGATTTAGCGCTAATCAAAGAACCGGCTTTTCTGATGAGATGCGCATAATATATCGTGCGGTATATACCGCCCAGCCCTATGATGAAGTGCATATTAGAGATTAATTGTTTCACACATTTGATCACTTGTGTATATTCACAATTTTCAAAGCTTTTGACAAGTGAAAGTCTATCCAATGTAGCTTTAGCTGTGTTTGGCCTATATTTTGATATTTTACTACAGTGCATTAACATTCAAACATTTTTCTGTGTTGCTGAAGTGTCCAAATATTTTTTGGCCGCTGTATGTTGCAGTTGTATTAATGTCGCTGAACTCTGCTGGCCGTTTGCTCAAAGAGCAAATCTCTGAGAGACAAGTGCCGCTGCCAGCTGCTGCTCAGGCATTTCATTTCTCAAATCGGACTTGGAAGCACGTGGCCAGATGATGAAACCATGTTGAAAGAGAAACTTGGGTCAAGGCTGATTTAAATATATATTTTTTTATCTTCACAATTTCAGACTTTATTCTCTGCCAAAAAAAAAGCTAATATGTCATTCTTGTCAACAGAAGATCTTTTTCACCCCTCCTGTGAGCTTTAATTAGACTATTCAATCACACTCAGTTGACCTTTGAACTCAGTTTCATGGCTGTACAAGTGGTCTGCGGTGGCTTCTTTGTAAATCTGCAACTGAAGGTCTGTCAAACAAGATAAGTCTCATGCCCCCCATGGGCCGCACATAGTCTGCTCACTGACCGCCTGATGTGTATTGCCAACACAAAACTGAAAGCTACATAAATTCTCAAGATATTTTGACAGCTGGGAATCAAGAGTCTGACCAGAGAATCTACCTGGATACAGTGATACAGTAAGAACTTTTAGGAAACAGATGTTAGTTTTTTTTCAGTACATTTTTTCTCGTGATAATTTAAGATTGGTATATAAATGGCACGTAAAATAAATCAAACTCTATCTTGTCACTTTTTATATAGATAAGGCGGACATTTCTATTTGGGAAGATCCTTGTCAGAATACAGTACATCATTGTTGCATATATTTTATTTTCACATGCAACCGAGTTTCTTTTTAAAGCCAACAATTTCAAAGTATGTTGTTGGATATGGATATGAATATTTAATATATTGATTATTATTTTTATATTTCATTTCATTTTTGACGGGGAGGGGAGGCGTGGGGGGGTTTGGTCTTTTAGAAAGCGGCGTTTTGTGCTAATTACAATAAAAGTAATATAATACATTTTTTATTTTCCTTTTTTTTTTTGTTCAGTTAAATGATTAATCATGATTAATCACATCCAAAAGTTTTTGTTTGCATAATTATGTATGTGTGTGTTCTGTGTATATTTAATGTGTGTATATATTACACACATACAATACAAACCTAAAAAAAAATAATAACATCTATATTCATATAATTTTTATTATATGAATTGATTATAAATTACAACATTTTCTGAAATGCATACATGCATATGTAAGCATTTATATATACATAAAAATATGCACAGTACACATACGTATATTATGTAAACAAAAACATATTTTGGATGTGATTAATCATGATTGAACTGAACTAAAAAAATAATAATAATATTTGACAGCACTTCTATTTTTATATATTTTTTACATTTAATTCTTTCCTGTAATGGCAAAGCTGACTTTTTAGCAGCTATTATTGCAGTCTTCAGGTTCACATGATCCATTTACTGCTAAAGAAACATTTCTTATTATCAGTGTTGAAAACAGTTCAAATGACCCAGACTTACATGAAATAGAAGTCTTTTGAAAGCTAAAAATAATCTTACTGACCCAGAGCTTTTAAAACTATACTGTAGATATTCACAATTTTCTGAACTTCATAACTGGCTCAACCTCAAATGTGACCCTGGACCACAAAACCAGTCTTGAGTCGCTGGGGTATATTTGTAGCAATAGCCAAAAATACATTGTATGGGTCAAAATTATAGATTTCTATTTTTTGCCAAAAATCTTTAAGATAGTAAGTAAAGATCATCTTCCATGAAGATATTTTGTCAATTTCTTACCGAAAATATATTAAAACTTGAGTTTTGATTAGTAATATGCATTGATAAGATCATCATTTGGACAACTTTAAAGGTGATTTTCTCAGCATTTAGATTTTTCTGTATCCTCAGATTCCAGATTTTCATTTAGTTGCATCTTGGTCAAATATTGTCCAATCCATCCAATAATAAGTCAATGGGAAGCTTAGTTACTCAGCTTTCAGATTATGTATAAATCTTAATTTGGGAACATTAACACTTACGACTGGTTTTGTTGTCCAGGGTCACATAAATACAAAAAATTTCTAATTTCATACAAATAAACGCTCAATAGTGACTGAAAAGGCACTTCAGGAGTATGATGACTAAACGTTATGATTGACACGAATCAAGATAAAGTCAAAACTGCTTCTCACCTTTGTTCTAGTTGTTTCATAGTTGCCGTTATCTGATTAGTCTTCTCCTCCAACCGTGCAATCATGTCATTTTTTTGTCTCATGCTGTCATCTGAAGACTGTTGATGAATAAATTGATCGATTACAGTGTATTTTGCCCACAAACTGTACAGAAAACCTAATTCAAAAAGTTTTACCTGCATTTTTTGATACATCTCCACATTGATGGCTTTAACTTCATCTAATTGGTGCCGGAGTCCAATCAGAGTGTCTTGCTTTTCATGGATGTCCTTTTCTAACAGTTTCATGGCCATTTCCATCTCCTGCTTCATGCTGACCTGCACAACCAGCTCGTTCTCCACATCCTTGAGCACAGATACATTCAAAAACAGGTTTGACCTCTTCTTAGTGCCATTGTGCCACATCTAAACAGCAGGTTCCTTTTTAATATATATAAACACAGACCTGCCTGAGTTGACACTCCTCTTTGAGTTGGCGTCTTGCCTCGTTGTACATTTCATCCAGGCCCTGCCTTGACTGCTTGTACGTGTCAAGCTCACAGCTTAAATCTCCTTC
The DNA here is from genome assembly GCA_032353835.1 of Enteromius viviparus. NCBI lineage: Eukaryota > Metazoa > Chordata > Actinopteri > Cypriniformes > Cyprinidae > Enteromius > Enteromius viviparus. The sequence continues at coordinate 5,621,818 of JAUCNO010001888.1, forward strand.
TGCAATCTGAACAGAGTACAGTAAATACAGCTATTATAGTATATATTGAATACGGTGTATCTAGCAGATATTATTTTATAATATTCTGACTGATTTAAACATAAATGGATGCCAAACACTGGCAGAAAGTTATTCAATATAACATTTTGTTTATAAAAACTATATAATAAATTTGTGTGCATTAACTATGTATATAATACAAACACATTAAAAAACAATAATACCTCAAGACGCTGCTGTGCTTTCATAAGAATTACTGAATTTTCTGTTCTGAGTTGGTGGTTCTCTTCTTGTAATTTAATTATGTTGTTTTTTGCTATTGCCAACTGTAATAAAAAAAGAAGACAGCATCAAATGAATATCCAATACTTCTATTTCACAGATGAGACTTCTTCTTCTGAAATCTAACAGTACCTCTTCGATGAGTTTGGAGTTGGATTTTTCTAATGACTCCACGCGTCCCTGTAAGCCTTGAACTGTAGAACTTTGACCAAGACAAAAAACTTTTAGATAAAGTTTATAATCACTCATAAAATTTTAAAGTGCTTTGGTAGATGAATCTGTTTTTAAAATCCACAATCACTCATCCTATATACAGTGGCGGTTCTACACTAAATATACTGTTAATATATTGGCTATACCCAACATAAGCATAAACAATGGAAATAACTGTACTTGCAACAGTTTTGTTGCAGAGCATAA
>JAUCNO010001888.1:5642312-5653275 GCA_032353835.1 Enteromius viviparus
GGTCTCACCTCAGTCGTGGTATTGAAGGTGGAGAGAGCGCTGGTTATTCACTAACTCCACCCACAATCCCTGCCGGATCTGGGACTCGAACCCACGACCTTTGGGTTACAGGTCCGACTCTCTATCCATTAGGCCACGACTGCCCCAAATAGTGTGACTGTCTCTTTAAATCTTGTTTTTGATTGACACATTCACTTTTTGATGTTTACTTTTACATGTCAATTAAATTTAACTAAAATATGTAAAAGCAATTATTATTTCAAATCATCAAAAAAAAAGAATCTGTTTGGATGTTTTTATTCACTGTTCAAAAAACTGATACTTTGTTTCATAAAAAGAAGTCTTTCGATGTTTAGATAAAAATACCGGGTTGATTTCCAAACATGCTTGTGAATGTTTAAACCAAACCTACGCCGAGCTATTCCTGGATCGCAGTAATGAAGTGGATTTGTTGTGTCAATTTGCTGTTGCATTACGAGCATTCAGAATATAATTGGAGAAAATGAGGGCATATTTGTAAAGGTTTATAAAAGGCTTTTGTTTGCTTGAATTTCATTTTATTTGCTTGAATGAAGGATAACTAGCTGGCAGAACATCAGAAGCTGCGAGTGATCAAGTCCACAGAGGTGCTTGGATGCTCTCCTGTTCAGATGTGGCAGAGATCACATTTGCTTTCCTGTCTTCATCCTCCTCGGTTCAGTAATCAGAGTGTCTATTTCTATCAGGTAGAGCCCAGGAGACCAGCAAGGCTGCCATTGATTCTCACCATTAAACAGCTGTCTTGCCTGCAGCTTGGGATCCTTATTGGTCTCATTTCCACCCAGCGTTCAGGGTGGTGGAGACTGTCTAATAATGCAGGGGACACTCTGCCTGTGTCTGATTCACATCTCACTAAATCTCTTTTCTAATCCTGATTTCATACTTTGCAAATTATACTAATTAAACCTTTACGTGCACAGAACACAGGCGCTTACATCCTGACAGTGGACTGCAATAGAAGCAGCTGTCGAGCAGAGATGGAAACTCAAAGCTAGTTTGCAAAATCAACGCGACTCAGCTCTGGCTAGTCAGTTGACTTGGGCTCCAAGTTAGAATCTCAAGGTTTGCGAGGAGGAATGTTTTCTGCTAATTTTATGATACAAATCTGTCACCCTTTTTTGTTTGGTTGGTTGGTTCATGCTTTCATTTGCTCCAATATTACTCCGTAATCTTATTCTAATAAATCAGGAATTGTTTACCTACCTTATTGTCCCCCAAATGGTGCATATTAGTGTCTTAAAGGTACATATTAGTACCTAAATAGTGCACAGTACCTTTTTAAAGAAATTTCACTGCAGTAACAACATTTTCCATAATGTGATTTCTAATCTTTTTTAGAACTAACCCAAATCTTATAAATGTAACAAACATTATTATGGTCGCCAAAGCTGCATTTATTTGACTAAAAATACAGTAAAATATTATTACAATTTAATATAGCTGTTTTCTGTTTTAATATGTTTTAAAATGTAATATATTCCTGTATGGCAAAGCTGAATTTTAATCAGTAATTATTCAGTCTTCAGTGTCACATGAAGTCATTCTAATATGATGATTTGTTGCTCAAGAAACAATTCTTACTATTATGTGTTTCGTAATTTTGTGGAATCTGTGATTCTTTGATGAATAAAATTTTTTTTTAAAAAGAACAGCATTTATTTGCAATTTGTTTTTTATATTATACAAGCGTTTGCTGTCGCTTTTGATCAGTTTATTTCATCTTTTATGAATAATGGCATATATTACACATGAATGACTTAAACCTTCATTTTGTGTCAGAAACAGTTTGGTTATGAAAAATACTTTATACAATTAAGTGCGACAGGAAGCATGAAAAGATGCAAAATTAGCATCATTAGTAGTTCACATCCACAAATTATACCAATTGCGAACTGAATATTTTTTAGTAAACCCTCACTTCAGAAAACCCCTTTCACGTCAGCCAAACGGTTTAAACTCTGACAACAAACAGACTCTGGTCCACGCCAGAATCTCTAGTGTGAAAGCACCCTCAAGTGGTCCTCTGCTCTTTGTCTTCCAGATGGACCCCGTCCAGAAAGCAGTAATCAACCACACATTTGGAGTCTCCATTCCTCCCAAGAAAAAGCAAGTTATTTCTTGCAACATCTGTCAGCTTCGCTTTAATTCAGATGTGAGTACAAAAAACAAACTTTTCTCTGTTTTTTTTTGTGTGTGTGTGTGTGTGTGTGTGTGTGTGTGTGTGTGTGTGTGTGTGTGTTTATATGAGGACATATAAATGTTTGTCTTTGGTTTGTGCATGTGCCGCATCTCCTTCCAGTGTTCCCCTTTCTCTTAGTGATCTTAGCACATTCCAGTTCTGCCTGTGTAAAAGTGTCTGTTATAGCGCTGTGTTTCGCTCTGCACGCTGATGCCTGATTAAAACTAGCCCCAGTACAGCCGTTTAGGGTGCAAGTGGCAACGCTTTTCATTAATCATACAAAACAAGGTAAGTGCGCTAATGTATGGTGATTTTAGCAGACGTGATGCTGCCAGTTCCCTCAGCCAGCTTTTATTGAACACTTCTCAGACATTTGCGACAAGATGCATGCTGGATCATTTGAATGGTTTCATTAAATCAATTGTTATGTTTGCTGTTTTTCAGTGCACACTTTCATTCTCTTCCTTTACCTGTGTTGATTGCACCCTAAGTCATTGAATCAGCACACAGCAATTCAGCACAGAGACCACAGTACGCCTTCAAAATACTATTTTTGTCGATGTTTATAGTTGAATATACAAAGCTTATAGGAATTGGGAATCAAGGATTATTTCTTATTCAGAACCATTTCATTTTTAGTAAAAAATTAAATAAATAAAAAAGGGAGTGGTTACAAATTATTTTCACACTGTTTTGTTTTATTAACTGTGCTTGACTTCTGGTTTATAAATCATGGATAATTTATGGAAATAAAATAAAGCAAAATAAAAAATTAATTGTCAACAAGGTTGTGAATAGGATTGTGTACCATTTGAAATTAAATTGAGAATGCCTTTTAAAATTTAAGTTTTAAGAAATAAAATGCAGTTCAAATTTCAATTTAAGGAAATTAATTGATCAGTTGAAATTCAAATCCATTCCTCCCTTATTCTATTATTACTTGACAAAGCCTTGTTTTAAAGATTTTTTAAAAAATTGGGCCGTGAAGATTTGTTGAATGGTATTCTGGTTCCATTTGCTGTGGGTTGTGATATTTTAAGATATATAAAGCAAGTGAATTCTATTCATACTGAATTTTTTAAAACCTTGGTTGTGAGCTTGCAGTTTTAAATTGAAAAAAGATGGCAACACATTTTTATTTTCCTTGCCATTTCGGGTTACACATTTTAGCAGCATTGCAGTCTGTTTCGTGGAAATTTTTTCAATGAAGGACTCTTTTGAACTCATGATGAATCATCAAAATGACTCGCTTTTAATAACTCGATTTTAAAAACACAAGTACAAAAAATGGTTTCAAGTCAGTTATTTGTATCTTCTGCTGTAGTGTGTTTATGGGAAATATCAGTTTTCACTGACAAGAATTAATTTTGGCATTAAATGTAATCAGATTAATTTTTGTGCAAGGATTAAGGCAACATCCAGTGCAACACTCTACAGCAAACAATACAACTTGAAATAATTTTTAGCTGGTAAAAAAACTAGTGTCCTAGTCTTTTTAGCAACCACTGTATGTGTTATGTATAATGTACTTGTTACATGATTGGTTTAATCTACAGCGAGCGCTGAATGTAAATTACTTGTGCAGCCACTACTGTACCAAAGTGATGAATGTTTGAAAGAAAATGATGCTCCATTAAAAGTGGGTAGAAAACATGCATTGTTAAGCACATTTTTTAAGGCTGCTGCTGGTAGGTTATTGTTGGGCCGTGCTAATGCGATGGTGGAAGCTGTGTGATCCTGAACGTGAAGGGGTTTATCAGATACCTATTTGCTCGGGACACCTTGGTGTTACAAAAACACATGATCATATCGCTAGGCATTTCTTTTGGCCGAGTATGAGTATGATTTTTTTTTTAACCTGTCTCATTTGCCAACTTGCGGGTAAACCTAATCAAATAATTCCTCAAGCCCCGCTTCAACCTATTCCTGTTATAGGAGAGCCTTTCAAAGACTCATTCTTGATTGCTTAGGACATTTGCCTAAAGCTAAATCTGCTCATCAGTACATCCTCACAATAATGTGTACAGCTTCCCCAGAAGCCGTGTTGATTAACAAGTATCCTACACTGTTTAACGATGTTCCCTCTCAAACTATGACATCGATGTGGATCAAAGCCCACCCATCAAACAGCATGCTTACAGAGTGAACCCTTACGAATGTCAGGTGTTAAAGGAAGTTGAGTCCTTAATGGTTTTGCTGTCGTCAGTCAAACCCCTTGGAGTTCACCTTGCATTTTAGTGCCCAAATCTGATGGTTCTCTTCGGTTCTGTATTGATTTCCGCACGGTGAATAATGTAACCAAGGCACTTTAACCAAATCTCTTTCCCCCTCTCTAGAATAGAAGACTGTGTCGACTGAGTTGGATCATCACGTTTTGTCACTATGCTTGACCTTCTCAAAGGCTACTGGCAAGTGCCATTGACGCTGCACGCTTCCGAGATCTCCGCTTTCTCCATGCCTGACTCAATCATGCAATATATGGTGATGGCCTTTGGAATGCGAAACACACCTGCCATGTTCCAACTGTTAATGCAGACTGTACTGTCTGAGGTGCAGAACTGTGAAGTTTATCTTGATGACGTAGTTGTTTATTTCAAAGTCGTGGGACAACCACTTATGCACCCTTAACTTCTGAAGCGCTTACCTGAGGCATCTTTAACACTTAATCTTAGTAAATGTAAATTTACCAAAGCTATAGTTACTTATCTGGGAAAAGTAGTAGGGCAAGGCCAAGTCAAACCTGTGACTGGTTGAAGCTATCCCAGAGTTTCCTTCACCTACAAAGAACTTCGCCACAGTGGTTGCACCCCTTACCAATCTCCTAAGCACTGACCGAAAGATCATATGGGATGAAAAGTGTGAGTGCGCCTTTTGCTCTGCGAAAGACTTGCTGTGCAATGCTCCAATTTTGTCTGCTCCAAAATTTGCCCTTCACTCTGCATGTCGACGCTAGTGCTCGTGGCGCCGGTGCAGATGCATCCCGATGATGCTGACATTGAACATCCTGTCAGTTATTTCTTGAAAAAGTTCTCCAGGTGTCAGCAAAATTATAGCACCATAGAAAAAGAAGCGTACGTTGAATTATAGTGTACATGGATCACAACCCTTTAACATTTCTGTTGTGTTTGTCAAACTCCAACCAACTTTTAATGAGGTGGGCACTGGCCCAGTTGTCCAGGGCTTATGTCAGGGGTAACTGAATTGCATCTTTGCTGATAATTTGAATGTTGTAACTTGATTTATTACAAACCTGGTTTTGTAACTAAGGATGGCGTTGTTATGTCCATGGACGTAAACTTATGTATTTACTTGCATAGGCATGTATTGTGTTGATGTATGTGAATATTGCATGTTTGGAGTGTGCGCAGTCTCTCTCTTCCTCTCTCTCTCACTGTCTCTACTGGTAGAGCCTGATTGGGATCAGCTGCAGGACATTACCTGGCAAGCGGGAGAGTTTGAATGCTGGGAAGCAGAGCAGTGTGGCAGGAGCTGTGTGTGTGTGCGCGTTGTGAAGCTCCTCCACGCGTGTCGGATTGATTTAATTTACCCTTCGTCTTCTGACCCAGACAACTAGTGTTGCCAAACGGCGTTGTGAACTTGTAGTGAAAGCGTTGAATAATCGCTGAGGTGTGAAGCATTTAACGTTGTATCGTTAGTCCTCCGGGACCAGTGTTGGGGAAAGTTACTTTTACAAGTAATGAATTACAATATTGTGTTACTCCCTAAAAAAAGTAACTAATTATGTTACTTAGTTACTTTTTATGAAAAGTAATGCGTTACGTTACTTTTGCGTTACTTTTTAAATATGGGAAGTGTTTATATGTATATATGTATATGTATATATATATATACATATATACATATACATATACATATACATATACATATATACATATATATATATATACGAAGCTTATAGCAAATGTAAAAAATTCTAATTTATAGCAAATGTAAAAGCACACCAAAAAGTGTCACGAATAAACCTCAGGCTGAAGAAAAAGTTAATTCACATCTGTAAATTAAAATACAGGAAAAGGTTCAATACTTTTCAGCAATAAAAAAAACAATAAACACAGTCATTTTCGCTTTTAAGTCTGGTTGAACTGGGTCATAAAAGGTCAGCAGCAAAGACATTGATTAATAAAATGAGATCAGGTACATTTGTGTAATTTAATTGCAGGTTTTGCGTCATATTCTAAGTTTATTTTAATTCATTTTGACAAATACTAAATCTGTTTTTTGAAAGTGAGATGAATTAAAGCACATTCACATTTAGTCTAGAACAACACTGTATTTACACACCGCGCACAATTCCTCTGTACTTCTGATTTCTTCCAACGTGTCAGTAGTCAGGAGACTTGTCAGTCAATATATGTCCGTTATATTACTTGGAAAAAGTAATATTATTACGTTGAAGTAACTTACGTTACTTGTAATGCATTACCCCCAACATTGTCCTGGACTAATAACTTTCCTTTTCGTTGACTGTACACAATTATTCGTTCTTCCTGATGTTTAACTTTTATCTGTTACTTTTCATTCATTACCCTGAAGCTGTAGGTTGGGCATTGCCTTTTGTTTTTGGTGCTTATTATTTTCTCCTGGGTTTTGGCCAGCCAGGGAAGGTCTTTGTATTTTCTTTTAATTTTATTTGTTAGGTAAGTTAATGCCTTTAACTCAGTTGTCTCCTTCTGTTTATTATTTTGGCCTGGATTCCCTTTCTGAAGAGATGCTTCTAGCCTACTCTATGTAAATAATAATACATTTGTCTCTCAGCTGCTGTTTATGATATTCCTAACTTTTTGTCATCTAAAATAAATTTTCATGCATAATGTCACAAATAAAATGTGGCATTGTTTACTCACTGACAGAGCAGTTAAATCCCAGCGGTTGCTCTAAACAGTACCGTTGTGTTTACGAGTGCACACACAGGTGTGGGGTTCTGCGCAAAGTTCGCTGGCAGAGGCTTGTGTTGTGTTGTTCTCTATGGGAGAGGGGTAATTACTTACTGTACTGCCATGTTGTTCCACTCTGTCTTGGCATTGATTAAGCCATTTAATTTAAGATGAATGGCACAGGGTGGCAATAAGCCCTGGCTGACAGAGGGCTCCCACTGCGAGCGGTAATTGAGAAAAGGTTTCTCTCCAAGTGGAAAACAGACGCAGGAGCACCATTGTGCATCTGTTTTGTCTCCTCCAGGTCTTTTTCATCTTTATCATGACAAACAGGCAGGAATGCAGCACAGGAACCCGGGGAACCCCTTTGGACTTCTGAGCAAAGGCAGACGTGGTCCTGTTGTCTCAGGGGGGTGGCTGCTGGGTGTCCCAGCCCTGTTGTTCCCTCCTGCGGTGCATAATTGCTTGATTGCTATCGAGTTTGAAACCAACGTTTTCCAACATGGCCAACATGCTTCTGAATTGAAGCGACTGCTAGAGATTAACTTGTCTATGCTTCCTGTTATCGTCTTCCCCTCACTAGCTCTCTCTTTCGCTCCGAACATGCACAATAAAACAGAAATTGTGCCTTTCTTGGGGTAATTTAAAACAGTTTCCTCTTGCAATCTCCCATTTGAACAATGCTTTAAAGATTAAGCGGCGTATCTGAGCTAGCGTGGGGCGAACAGAAGTGTCAACGGATGTTCCCCAGAACCGCAAGCGCTTTGATGCTAATTCTGGGTGCATGTGTTGCCACGTTGTGATCTCCACCAATAGAGCTGTCTCTCCTGCTCTCCGTGCTCCCTGGAGATGCTCATATGCAGGCCCAGTCAAAAGCACATCTTGCTTAAGTGGAAGTGATGCTCTGGTTGGCGTGTCTGAACGGATCAGCCCGCGTCCCGTATTTACCTTCTTTCTCCCGGGGCCTGAAGATGCCGTGTTTGTCGAATGCTGTGCCGTGACCATTTTATGTTCCAGGGGAACAGAGATTTGTACGTGTTATACACAGGCAAAACGACTCGTATCGGTCTCACAGCTTGCTCATGTACATTAGCCATCGCCCTCGGAAGCTACAAACTTTATCCATGGTTTTATTAAAGCTCAAACGCCTCTTCGTTTTGCCACAGTCCTGCGATGTAATTTAATCCCATATTAAGGCACGCTCTGGACTCACTGTGCCATCCAATCCTGTTGCCAGAGGGGGAAAACATTGTGCAACCAAAGGTTGAGCACATCCTCAGCCAAACTCTAATGAAGTTTTGAGAGATGCAGGAGTTCCACTCAGTGCTTTTGTTTCCATAATGAGTCCAAGTGTGCCGCTGTGAAGTGTCTAATGGGCTTTTCCAGTGAAAACACACCATAAACAGATGAGATAAACAGGGTGTGATATTCCTCTCTGCTGGGTTTGTGAAATATTCCCATAGTGGTGTAAAATAACTATAATATTCAGAATATTTATGTAGTTCAGTTATGTATGTTGATAGTATATCGTACGTAATCTATTTTAAATACATGTAATCTATCAAATTCCAAGATTTGTTTCTGTGTCATTTCTTGGGCATTCTAGGCGGTTGCCAGGTTGTTGCGGATTGTTTGTTGCATATGTTAAACTTTAGGTCATTGCATCTAAGCTTTCTATTTATTAAACAAATCCTAAAATATTTGTTACATTTGAACCACATCAATTGTTTTCAAGATGAATTATTATAAGAACTGTTTCTTGAGCACCAAAACAGCATAGTAGAACGATTTCTGAAGGATCATTGAAGTAACGGATGCTGAAAATTCACCAGAATAAATTGCATTTTAAAATATATTAAAATAGAAAACTTAAATTTGAAATTGGAATGATATTTTCAAATGTTACTGTATCTTTAGTGTGCATGGGAGACTTTAAATGACCATGCAGCTGCTGTCACAATAAGTATTTGAAGTCCACATCATCAGGCATCAATGATGTGACTTGCTGGTGAGCATCACCACTACTGTTGGGCTAATGTGTATAAATGGACACACTCAGACGCATTGCATGTTCCCCAAGTCATTATAGATTAGCACTAATTAATGGCCCAGATCAATGCGTGTAAAAGCCAAACCTTAAATGCCATTTATGTCCATTATGTTTTAAAACTTTGCCAGGCGAATAATTACAGTCTTTAAACGTTCAAACCTGCCACGTAATTTACTGACCCCGTGCAAGTTTATAGTTCAACTCCAGCCTCTGAAATGCCTCATATAAATGACCTTACCATTAATGTGTTCAGCATTTTATTTTATATGCTTTCCACGAACTAAACACGCTCCCATTTTCTGTAGAATGCAACTTTTTAATGCTGTAATTACACTTCAGGCAGGGCCTGCAGGCAGCTGACAATTCTATAAATTGTTTTTGGTTTGATATGGTGTTTTTATTTCATATTTTAACTCAGAAATCTTGGCCCTCTGTTTAGTTGTTAAAATAAATTCTTGCAGATGTGGCCTGAATAAACTCTGCGAATGTGGGAAAACTGACGCTGAATATTCAGCTTTTCGCCCTACAGCCTTTTACAAATACACAGAAACTATTTATACTCGAACCTTTTGTTCCCTGGCAGCTTTTTTAAGTTACATTTTTTTTTTTTTTTCACCTTTGCAAGGTGTGTGTTTGGAAGGTTGTGTGTTCTTTTGAAGACTGCATTAAAGAAATGAGAATAATGGCTGGCGTACGCTCTTAGGTTTCCCTTATCTTCTGTAAATGAGCTGTTTTATCTCCATTTGCGCTCAGTGTAACAGAGAAGCCCCGGCCATTTCATTTGAAGTTACCTGATCTGAAGGTGTGCGTCCTGCTGTGATGTGACATTAGGTGAAGTGGTGGCTTCCCTCCAGAGACCTACAGCCCTTATGTGAGAACATGCCAGTATGGCAGATAACCAGCTCATCTCATTAAAGCTTTATGGTCTCTTATAGATGCTGTGTCGTTACAGCCGCCACACCCCCACAACACGTGTCTCTGTTCAACTGTTGTCGTTGCTTGACTAACGTTACCCAGCAGCATAAGGAGATCCAAGTATCAAATTTCCTGTTTACGCCCGGTATTAAGATGGTGGACATTGCTAAATGTACACACTCTTTTTAATCTGCACATTTATTTGTATTTTACTTATTTGTATTATATGAACTATTTCTGAAGGAACATGTGACACTCAAGACATGAATTTAGCTTTGCCATCATAGAAATAAATGACATTTAAAAATGTTTTATATCTTATACTGAAAAAATCTGTGTTTTTTTTTTGCTGCTGTAAAAGGATTTGCTGTAATTACACAGCTAGATGCCAGTAACCTACTGTAAATTTATAAGGGGTGGGCATATATTAAATTTTGGCCCATGTTGCTACTTAGACTTTGGCTGATTTGTCAGACTTTAGCTGATCACCCTGTGATTTTGCAAGTTCTCTTACTTAGAAATTATTGAGGGGGTCTACAATTTTCTGCATTTCCAATGAGATTTCCAGATTTTGTTTGAATAATTTATTTGGGAATTACTGTGTCAAAAAAGTATTTGATCACTTGCTTATCAGCCAGATAAGCCCCTCAAAGACCTGTTATTTTGCTTTAAATAGTCCAGCTACACTCTGCTCATGATTATAAATTAGCAGCACCTGTTTGAGGTCGTTAGCTGTCATAAAGACACCTGTGCACCCCACAATCAGCCAAAGTCTAATGTTGCATCCGAAATCGCATACTGCTTCAGCAGGTACTACATTTAAAACCGAACGTACTACTCGACCATTAAAACAGTAGGTACTATATAGTATGAATGTGAGTAGTA
>JAUCNO010001888.1:5671282-5714339 GCA_032353835.1 Enteromius viviparus
TTTTCTGGATTTTTAATCTAATAAATGCAGCCTTGATGAGCAGAAGAAACATCTTTAAACACCATTAAATATCTTACCCCAAATTTTTGAACGGTAGGGTATTTCATCCTTATCCTATGTACAGTAAGTTATACGTGGCTATCCTCACATAAAACACACACAAAAACACCACAGTCTGAAGAATTATATAATAACAATAACACATAAAAGCCTTTATTGCCGAAAAAAGTATAAACTGTCAATCAGACGACAGATTGTGCTCAAGAGGTTTCCAGCAAGGTTTTGATCAGCAATTTTTCCTTCAGTTAAGTGATTCAATTGAAGTATTAACCCCACGCTGAAATAAATATTTCCACATAAAAGCCCTGAAAGTCAATATTGTAATAAATATACAATTTTTGTCATTGCAGTTGACTTTGTCAGGATGGTGTTTAGGTTGTGTGTTCTATGCTGTAACTTCACTGCCCCAAGCAAGTGCACAAATGAATCACAAAAGCAAAGAAGAGTCATTCTGAGAAGAACGGGCTCTGTGAGAATCAGGTGATTTGTATGGGCCCGTCTCATCAATCCTACAATACCTTTTTTGTCTATCCTACAGGCAGAAAGGTAGGTCGGCTGCTGATGCAAAAAGAGGGTTTGCTGAAAGGATTGAAGATTTTCCAGACATTTCATCCGCGAAAGCATTCATCTTCAGGCCTCAATCCAAAAACATATTTGCTCGTTAGATAACGACATGTTAAACAGAATGTACATGATGTTCTCCATTGACTCATACAGTGCTTTTGAAGCGGCAGCCAGATCATTTTAAGTGCCCCAATTATTCGTGCCATTTTCTCATTTTCAAAGTACTCAGAGAGCGTTTCGCATCAAAGCCGTTGGGTCCAGGTTATGCATGTATAGGATCGATTGTGTTTGATGCCTGCATGGCTACACGCTCTTGCATCTATGTATAGATTCTGTAATGTTCTGAATTATTGTCAGAGGATACCCGGTCACTCCAGCCTTATCCGAAAATACATAAAGAACTGCTGGCAATGAACTAATGTAATATAATACGTGACCACTTATGCTGGCTGCTTATAAATCCTTTTGAGTGACAGTGGGGTCTATTTGAGCAGCTACTGTATGTCCGGCTAGCTCATGCTTTGGTCTCTAGTGTTTGAACTGGACTGAGACTCGAGTATAAATCAGCTGTAGAGATCTTTACATGGAGACAACATTGCGCCTTGGAGACTGAATCTGCGAACAAGTGCAGTTTTGTCACTCGGCTCAAATGAAAGGGCAACTAATCCTCTCTGTTTGCTCAGCATTTCAATAAGAACTCAAATTATTTGTCTTCGATAGGATCCGGCGAGGGAAGAATTACTCAATCTCCTGTGGCCCTCTTTGGCATATCTGGAGAATGTTTTTACTCAGTGCTTGGTCTTTCTTAGATAAGGAGCTGGATTATTGCATTTGAATATTATTTTTTGTATCAAGTTTTTTTTTAAATCCTTTGAGATGCAAAAATGGACACAAATGCGTCAATCACTGACAAATAGAAAGGATAAAAGAAAAGAAAATTACTAAGCATGAATAATTTATTCTTAAGGGAATCTTATAAGAAACATTTGGGTTTAAAATATTAGAAATCTTTAATATTGGCAGACCTATAATTTTGTATAAACTGTTTCTAATTAAATATTAGATTAGGTAAGATGAGATTGTTTTAGTGTCGTTTATAGGTTTATTGAGTAGCTTTTTTACAATTTGAGATGAATACTAAAACATGTAGTGTTCATGGTGTCGTACTCAAATATACAAATATACGTCATCATGACAAAAAAACAACTCGGTAAAGATTTATTTTAGAGTATGTGTGCTTACAGTGTATTTAAAGTGTACCTACCTTAGAAAGTACTAGGTAACTATATACAAATAGTATATAGTTAACTACATATATAACGTAACTACATGGTAGGGTTTTCAATATTTTAACTGTAGGCTGTTACAAAACCCTACATAACTGAAAAAAAAAACACATTTTACAGTATTTTACTGTAAATGGCTTTAAATTAGCTCTATTACAGTTTTCCTTTGTAAAGAGTAAGGCTAAGTCTTTCCCCAATGAACAGGATTTTATTGTAGAAATTGTACTGTGTTTTACTGACAAACTCACAATCATTTTTAGATTGTATATTGAGTATTATGTTGTTTTAATATCTAAGCAAATGTAAACACATGTTGAGACGCATGTGATGATACTGAGGTATGTGTCTCTGGTAAATCATCTGTGGCCCTGTCCCAAATGGCAACTACACCCTCACTGCTATCATAATAAGTATAAGCAAATAAGCAAATACTCTCAAAATCCTTGTGTGCCAAAATGTTTACTAACTAAAGTACACTGATTATAGGGCTGTTGGTGTAAATCAAGTTCATTGTCACTTACTGCCGTAAGACACTTCTACATTTCTACAAGGGCTCATTACTAATAAACATCAGTCGGCTCTGCTTCAGATCACACCATAAATGTGCATCACAGCAAGAAAGCTTATAAGATATAAGCAGTGTTTATAAAATGTATTTTGTTGAGGGTCTCTTGTAAATCAAGTTTTCCAGTGCTACAAACCAGCTAGTAATACTTTTACCACAGCCATATGCTGAGTTAATATAGATATTCCATATATAAATCACCGGTCATCTCTCGTGTGGCAAAATAAAGGCGTGCATTGGATCCCCGAAACAGCAATTCATTCTTGTCATGAAGTCTTTAATGCAATTAATTTTCCTTTGCAAGACTGATCAATGCTATTTTTTTCTATATAAAATGACCTGTAATCCAGTGCCAACCTACAAAATTACATTACGTTTCTTCTGAAAGTCCCGACACACCATCTGTTTACAAGGATGAATTGATTTCATTCAGACTTGTTTGTGAATGTCCAATTTCTCTTTGTAAATTAGATTTGTGAGATAAATTGGAATCTCATGAGACAGCTGGAAACTGCAAAAACTTAGTCATAAAGACTTTAGTTTACGTTCTACATCAGGGTTTCTCAAACCGTACCCTGGCGGTCCAATGCACTGCGGAGATTAGCTCTAACCGTAATCATGCACACCAGAGCATGTAAACCAGTGTCTTAAAGATCATTAGAAAACCACAGGTAGGTGTGTTTTATCAGGATTGGAGCTAAACTCTGCAGTGCATTGGACCTCCAGGGTACGATTTGAGAAACCCTGTTCTAGATAAGTGTTGTAAACAAAGTATATGTCATCTGCGTACACAACAAAGATCAATTTTAAGGCTTTGGCAATCATCTCCGTAACACTCCACTATACAAACATGCAGACAGCTATAAAAAAAGAAAGAAAGAAGTGCTATTGGCTCATGTAGCTTGAGCTTCCACTTCTAGCCTATCAAAACTGTGACTGAACTAGGGTCAGGCCTACTACAGCTACCATAATTAGTGTAATGATATCTCTATTCACTTACTAATGGCTCATCTCTACCCTTTTATACTGTCTCTTATACATACAAATGAAAAAAGAGCAGAACATGCACAGTACCGTGTGTTTAAACCCATGCATGGCCTTTGAATTCTCGCAGCGCAGTTATGCAACATATTCTTTGTTACCTATTAGCATGTTAATTCACAACTGACTGAAAATACACTAAAATATGCGATGGACTGATGACTGAGCTGCATAATAGCTATTAATTCTGGCAGTTTGAAGTCACCAGGATCCTGACAGCGCCCTCTGTTGACTGCATTTAGTCTGCTGTCATTTGGTGAGGGTTTTAAACTACCTTCAAACGTACATGATACAGTGGTTTATTTTAGTACATACAGACTAAATTCTCTGTATTCCTAAAGACCTTTGAAGATAGGACACAAAAAGATAGAAAGGACCTTTAAAATATGAGTGAAACAAAAGAACTTGCACATCATGCATCCAAAAGAAATCGAGATCCAATTTAGCTGATGCCTGAGGAAAACAGGAACAACTAAACAGAGGCTGGACACACTGTCCTTGCGATGTGAGTTCCAGTAAAACCCCTGTGCGGGGAACACAGATGCCCTGCCAGTCTGCTGTTGTCAAACTGTCCCCAGGGGTGACAGCCAGTAATTACATATCAGCACAATTACTGCGCACTGCCATGAGAACAATACGCTGAGCTGGCTGTATCTTTGCATCTGCTCATTACCGCGGTAAAGCTCATTGTGTAATCCAGCGGTAACCGTTTCACTATGGTGACTGCATATCATTTCCACCGCCATTCCATTCAGCCCAACAGCTTTATCTGACTAACAACTTCATCTCACCGAATCATTGATGTTCAAGCCAACAGAGCTTGCATTTATCAAATCCACCAGTGGCCAAACAACCTGTTCAACGTTTCGTGACAAAGGTGATTTCTACAATAGAACTATTCAGCCATGAAGGAAATTTGTAGGTCGACCTGAGACCTTTCCTATCTTGGTTGAAGAGCCACAACTTTGTGGTAATGATGAAAAGAACAGCTTTAGAACAGCAGTGAAAAATTTGGTAGCCTGTGTATAAAAAAGTGACTGGACTGGACTGAAACTTATGCTTTCATTGAAATAGACATTTCGAAACATAATTTCACAGCATGGACACTTTTACTGCACAGACCTTTTATCTACAGGTTAAATGTGTCATATTTATCCTTGATAATCAATGGATGGGGATTATTGGGAGGCCACGTTGGCCAGGACCTCAGTTAAACACCTCATCCGAAAGACAGCACTCTATGTACTGTACTATGCAGTGGATTTTGACAGTATAGTGTCTCTATCACTATATTGGGGTATTAGGACCCACACAGACCACAAGGTGAGCACCCCCTGTTGGCTCCTCTACCAACAGCAACCTAGTTTTCCGGGAGGTCTCCCATCCAGGTACTGACCAGACTCAACCCTGCTTAGCTTCAGTGGGCAACCAGGCTTGGGCTGCAGGGTGATATGGCTGTTGCCATACTTTAATGTCATGTTGATGTTGTGTTTAGTCGCACTCTCACAGACTGTCAAAGGTTTCTGTTCTGTCCATGAGTTCTAAATTGTGGTCCCTGTTGGTAAACAAGCTGATAAATCTAAGAATGTAAGAAAGTTTTCTGTTATATAGTAATATATAGTTTCCATAATATAGTAAGCCTCTGTGTGTGTGTGTGTGTGTGTGTGGTTATCTGTAGATAAAGCTGTAAATGAATTATCTTTGACTTGACAGGCCAGAGCAGCAGTGACTCAATGAGCAAACAGAGACATCTAGTGGCATATTTCAACGCCTTTTTAAACATGAGATAATTAGGCTACTCTGAGCTAATATTATTGCCATAGCAACTGAACCTATCCATGTTCTTCTATTTTTGGAACCCACACAACATAGGATGTGGGCCCACTTAATCTGCATTTCCTTTTCATGCATCTTAAAGGGAATTTAAATGAGTCTGTCATCAGTTAAAGCATGGCATTTCTATCATATGCATTAGTTTCTATAGATTACATTTTATTATTAAAAGGATGGCGTTTGCATGTTTCCTTTAATACACTACAAATTAATGAACATTCGCCTATTACATCACTGTTTTCGATCTACTCTTTTATTATAGCACTTAGCAGAGGTTTTTCGACTGCTTGTCAGTGTTTCACTAAGTGATTGTCAGTTCTAGTATAGAGACAGTAGATGATAGAGGGTAATGAACAGCATGTGGTTGTGATTGGGAGGAAACTCGACGAACTCAATGAGACTTGTAGCAATCTACAGTTCTAATACTCTTTTGTTTTATATAATTGTATTCACAGACATGGTGAATAATATAGTTGGAGAAAGAAAATGTCATCCATTTTT
Source organism: Enteromius viviparus (assembly GCA_032353835.1). Lineage (NCBI taxonomy): Eukaryota > Metazoa > Chordata > Actinopteri > Cypriniformes > Cyprinidae > Enteromius > Enteromius viviparus. The sequence continues at coordinate 5,677,133 of JAUCNO010001888.1, forward strand.
ATTGCCAATGCAAAAGATATAGTTGTTTAAATAGGCCTACATGTTATGCATCTTAGAAAATTAGGTACAATTTATAAATATGATATTCTTGTCATGTTTTACTGGACTTCAGATCTTATTGTCAGACACTATTAAACCTATTTTTTTTTTTTACAGATTTCTGTCATTTATTAAACAGAATATAGTGTTCTACCAACAGCAACCATGAAACCACAAATCAAAATTTTTTATATATTTTTAATACTAGCTCAGTTGTGTAATGCCACTAACCTGTATTAGAAAGAAAATGTGTTGGGCTTAAAATAGAGAAGCCAGATTATGGAGTATGAACTTCTTGATTATGCATGCATGCCAAATAATATATTCAGCAACAAATGTGTGCAAAAGAAGCTATAACAAAATCTAACTTACTTTGACTGATACACTAACTAGATTGTAATACACATTAAAAGAACACTAGCCTATTACTTTTTTCTTTTTTAGCGTTACTTTTGTATTTAAATATTTATTTGTCTAATATATATCTGTTTCAACATCCTGTAACATTCAACTGGTTTCTTAAAACAAAATATGTTTAGTTTGAAACATTTTAATAAAAAAGGATATATGTTAATGACAAATAAAAGATGCACTGTGTGTTTAAATAAACTGGAGACCCCGCCCATTACAGTGTAAGACACGCCTTTCGTCGCCATGTGGGAGGGGCTATATGAACAGTACCAGCCCCTTTCTAACAAAACACAACGCTCAGTCTCTTCTTGGTATCAAAGGCGATTATCAATAACATAGATCGACTCCGGGCTCAATACGGAGAAAGGTAATTTTATTTTTCATATAATCCGTGAATGTGAGTAAAGATGCTGTGAGTTTCCGAGCGAAAGCACATGGACCATGCATCCGCGTCTTTAGCAGAGCTAACAATCACAGCATTACTGTCGACGTTCTTCTAAGGTAAGTTAGTCAGGGCTTGTCCTTATATTCGACCCCAAAACGCACCGCATTCATGTTAGTCATACATTAACCTCCACAGTATGAAATATAGGTCATTGAATGCGGATCCGCGGCTCGCGCGTGCCAGCAGCCATGCACGCTGCCAGAAAATATGGTTCCTGATCATGTGGAATGAATGCCAAACTGTTTTTAAATATTTATATTCCCATGACACCCCAGCCTCGTAGGTTGTCGCTAGTAGGGGGTTTGTTTCACTGCGCAAATGACCTGTAATCATTATAATATGTAGGCCATATAGGTGGATCCCGTCTTTGTCTCGCGCCTGAGCACCATAGCACGAGCGACTCATTCCTGCAACTCTCAGCCAGCTGTTGGTTTGAGGCCAGACACTGATTCCCAGGTTTAGCCAACTGTTGTCTTTATGTGTCCAGAAATGAGTCTCAAAGACCACAGTATGAATTTGAATGCTTGAACTGCCCAAGTTTATGTTTCTACAGCGTCACTGACATGACAAGTATAGTGAATCTCATAAGAGCTGTCAAGAACATCCCCGAGTCCTTTCTCTTCGTTTCATTGAAACAATTGAATCCGACAATTATGCTTTACCAATTTTGTTTTAAACATAATGATAATTGACTTATAAGCAAATCCTTTTGATTCTTGTTACTGTAATCCAAAACCAGCTTCATCATGATATAGCCCAGTTTTACCTCCATCCATGCTTATCCAGATTAAAGCATTGAATCATAGTATTGTTTGAACCGAGATTGAACTGGTTTTATAGTGAAATGCAATGTTTAGATTTGTGTTTTAAAGTTGTGACATTTTCATGAGACCTTGCATAGCTATTGTAATCTTAATACAAAGAATTTATCAGTCTCTTTAATAAGCTAAAGTATCTATCCATTTTTCTTTCCATCTTTAGTCAGATATCTGAGTTAAAGTCGTCATGAAAATCTTTCACAATCCTTAATGGACCTAAAAGACATAATTTTTGTGCTTCTATGACTTTGGAAACTATTATTTATCTTTTAGTGTTACAGTAACTAACTGAATTCCCTGTAAACAGAAAGCATGCCACCTCCGTGTGTATTAAAGCTGAAGGTTGGTGTTGAAATCAGTTTTGCATATGTGGTGACAGTGCAGAATAATTATTGCGTCCTACAACCATTTGAAGAGATTTGCACAAACATAGGCATTGGCAGATATTTGCATCGGGTTTGGCCAGTGGGTTGCCTGGGTCTTTGCAATGTAATACTTCAAAAGGTCCAAAGGCCTTTTTTTTGCGAGCCCTCATTTCTGGCTTTCGGACACATCAGCAAACCTTGTAATCGCTGCTGAGCTGTCCTTTTCTAAATGATGTAGCGCTTTTCTGTGCATCAGCTTATGTTAAGATGAGTTTGCCAAGCCATGTTTCCTTTGCAATCCTCGCTAAATCTTGTATTGCCATTAAAGAGGTTGCTGATAATCTTTTTTGAGGGACATTTAGTTGGTATGACTTTCACTAGCAATTGATTGTTGCTGGATGATTATTAAATGCTTACCTTTACTATCACCACTTCCATTCTCAGCAGTTTATGAAGAGTTCTTTACCACTCAAATTAATGGTGTTCTATTCAGATTGGTCAAACTGTGATTGCTATAAGCAGGATGCCAGAACCCAAATCACCTTAGAAGGTCTTAAAGTAGATTTGACTTTTTCATTCTCCCTCAGTATCTGTAACTCCTCAACATGTCCTGTTTTTCCATTTCTCCTCCTCCTCTCCTCGCTTTGCTCCTCTCCTGCATCTTTCTGCCTCCTCGCAGATCATGGACCAGGAGGGAATCGCATGAGATGGAATGTACTTGATGTGCTGCATCACAGTTGAAGGTGAGTGAGACTGTCAGCTTTTGGAAAACTAGATCAGCCTGCATTTCAGGGCTCGGATCTCTATGTAGCCGAATGTTGCAGTGTTGCCTAATTATAGTGATTTAACCTGGTTTTCTGCTTGTTTTGTCTATGTTTGTCTATCATTCTGGTATTTCTGTTAAGGGTTTTGTTGGAAGCCTCTTTTGTTTAAAGTTGTGCTCATGTGTTTATTATAAAAATGAACAGGAAGGCAGTGTGTGACTTGGCATTAAAGGAGTAGTCCATTCAGTTGAAGTTCTGCCACTCACTCAAATGTTGCTCCAAAGCTCATTTTTATTATTATTGTTTTCATTGAAATAATATTGAGGAAATACTGATGATTCTTCAAACCACCTGGCTTTCTTCAAGCTATTGTCATCTTTCTTTACTCGTCTTCATGTTGTTCCTAGCCAGTATAAGACTTATAAGTATAAGAACGTTCAATGTTTGGGTAACAGTTGACTTTCCATTTTATGGACAAAAACCATCTGGTTGTCAACATTCCTTAAAATAGCTTTTGTGTTCTGCAGAAGAAAGTAAGGAATACAGGTCCAAATCATGAGCAGTCTCAACAGGTCACCTCACTCAACCACAGTTTTGGTTGTTGATTCCTCAAAGCTGTCATATTTGGTTTTTGTTATGGTGTTAGCATTAGTAGTCCAATAATTTACAGTATCTGTCAAGAAAACTGCATGATCTGTCTGTGCCTGGAGAGTATCTATTAAATTATTATGTGTCTATAGGCACACATGTAGTTTTATTTATTCTGTGGAACATTTTGGGGCTGTAATTATGAAAATGCATGTATTTACTCCCTAACTGATCACATATGACCTCTCAAATGAATCTTAAAGGGATGATTCAGCCAACATTCACAATAAAAACGAGAATTAACTGAAATTCTGCATATATGCTGCTTCTTGTTGCAATTTTTTATTATTCTTTCGTTTTGTTAATTTATTATATATTTACAAAAAATATATATTTGGCATATGGGCCTTTTTTTTCTTTTCCTTTTATGACTTCTATTTTTCTCTGTTCACACAAGCTCTGCGCGTTATGTGAATCTTCATGTTCTGTTTATGCTGCTTTTTTTTTTTTCATAGATAAATTTAATCCTTGGAAACAATTACGCTATTTTTAATGGGTCACAGCCACGTGTCAATTCAAATTTAATTTACTTGTAATTTAGCATTATCTAATAATGGCTTAACGACCATTGGTTGTCGGCTGGGAGAAAAAAAATAACCTAAATTAAAATTCCAATATCGTCTAATAAAATATAATCCAAGAAAAAAACAAAACAAAAAAACAATAATACACCTGCTTATGAATAGCCTATTGCTTGATACAAAAACATGAAAACTTAATAAGCTTGCTATTTTTTATGTAGGCCTATATAGTTTAATAAAGGGCTAAGTTTTTTTTTAATGGATTAAGAACAGACTACTTGCATATGATTTGCGCAATAGGTGAAATGATGGAAACAGCTTATGGGCAGTTTTTTTTTTGCGATACACCAAAACTTGTGACAATGCGGTTTTTTTTGAGGATGACGTCATCACGCGCACTATTTTATCGGTAAAAGGCCAGTTGGATGGAAACTCTGGAAAATCTGATTTTTTTTCTAGGCAAATTCTCTTGTCGATAACAAAACAGTGTGAAAACTGGATGGAACCTGGGCTAGTATGTTCTTAACATGTTACTATGTTTTTAACTTCTTGCAGCTGCCATAAGTAGAGAATAGTCTCATTCCAGGATGGAGGCCTCCAAAATACTGGCTGTGCTGAAGAAGAAGCTGGCCTTTCTGTCAGGTAATTCCAGAACATTTTTTCCATTTGATGCCAAGTTAAATGTTGTATTCATGATTTTAATGTAGCACAGGGGTAAAAATAAAGTTGAATGTCTCATAGCGTTCCAGAAATGTGTTTGCTGCAGGCCCTTCCTCCTCTCCTCTACACTGTAGTCCGTGATGCGAATACTCTATTTGCATTTCATGATTAGATGTGACTATAGCGGTGAGCCAGAAATAAGCTGCTAGTTGATAAAACAGACAGTGCCAAGTGATGATGTGAAACCCTTCACTTCCTTTCTTGTTTGCTATGATGGACTGTCTCAGTGAGCATTATTTCATCTCCTGTTTGCTTTCATATGTTTCAGAGAGGGTAAGCAAGACTTTTTTTAGTGGCAAATAACTTGAAGTAGTTTTTAATTGTATTAATCGTTTATGCAAGCTGCACTCCAAAGTCCCATTCATACCAAGTACAGAAAAACTACTTTTATGTGTATGTTCTTTAGGAAATTCCTTGCCTTCTGAAATTCAGTATTATCAGGGTCTGAAGTTGCTTTGTCCATTATCATAGCCTAATGGTTGTGTTTTTGTGTGAGCATAGTTTTTGCTTCGGGGGAAAAAAAGTCTTCTGAATACCTCTTTCATGTCAACAAGAACATTGGCTAAATAGACTAGAAGTTCGTTGAACGTCTGTCTTTTTGTTAAGATGTGCTGTGCCTCAACTGTATTTATCTTTGCACTAAATTTGATAATAAAAGCATCTAGGATAGGAATTACTGAAGCATCTCATGCTTGGTGTCCATGAAACTGTGCATGTTCCCATAGTTCAGCATACTGTGAATTAATTCTAGGTTGCAATGTTACGAGGCTCTACATCTACATCTCCAATGGCCTCACACTCTGGCACTCTTTCTTTCCATTTGTTCACTATATTTCACTGTGCTGCTGGATTTTCTGCATATTTCCTGACTCTGCCCGTTTGTTTTTTTCCAGGAGGCAAGGACAGGCGCAGTGGTTTGATCCTGACCATCCCACTGTGCACTGAACAGACCAGCATGGAGGAGCTCAGTGCCACCCTGGATTACCTGCTGGGTATTCCCAGGTAAAACACAGCTTTGGAAACATTTCTTGAAATAAATGTCACTTCAATGGAAAGGCTATATATCAAGCTGTCAAAGCATTGAGAACAGAAATGGAGCGTTAGTCTGATCACTGTAATTATAATGCACACTGTTACAGTATTCACACATGAAATGGAAAGTGGCCATAATTCATAGTTGGACTGTGGGTAGAAGTTGAAATATGCTTTTATTGATTTCTCCAGACCTTTGAAGGTCTTTTAGGCTCTCAGGGTCTGGAAAGATTTAGTATTTTTTGTTGTTTGTTAATTTGTGCTTTATATTTTAATGTATGGATTTTTAATTGAATTGTTCTGATTGGGTAAACCATGTCCTAAAACACTGGATAAATATGTATGTTCTGTATTCATACCAAGTTGTGTTGCAGCTACAGGCTATATAAAGAATGGTTTTTATTCTTGGGGCTGATTGATTTATTTATCGAACTGTTCTTTTATTATTGTTGCAGTTATTCAAAATAAGTTGACGCATATCAGTGAAAATCAAAGTTTCTTTTATCACATCACTGTGTGTTATGAATTATCATTTATTCAAAACTTTTAAAGACTAAGATTTAGAATCAATCATTGTATATGATGGATGTTAAATTTGCTAAATGTTAATAATTAAGTGTTATTTGATTAATAGTGTTTTTAAACATAAACTGTAAAAATATGCACAATTAAATATGAATTGTTTAATTAAAATCAACAGTATTTATTGCTTCAATCTGATTCTGTTACTGAAAATATTGAAGTTAAAGATAAAGTCTGACAGTCGAGCCTCATATGACCGCTGACCTTCTCCAAATTACTTTCTGGTGACATTTTTAGAGGCATTTTACAGGGTGAGTTGGCTGTTCTCTTCCCTCAAAGAATGAAAAGAAGTGTTGTTCAGCCCTAGAAAGGTTGTTTTTTCTTTTTTTTCCCTTTTTACAAACCAAAATAGTAACCGTATGATTGAATACGCACTTCTTGGAATCTGTGACTTGCACAAAGTCAGTTTATTCATTTTTAAAATGCCATCACAGAACAAACAAATGAGTCTGTTTAACAACACAGCCACAGTGGAGTCATTGTAATTGATTCATTGAATGCGGACTGACAACATGTATTCGTGTTATGTAAGAGAATAAAATGTCATGTTTTTTTTCTGTATCTCTGCAGCGAGAAGTGCAAAGCTCGTGGTTTCACAGTCATTGTCGACGGCAGGAAGTCTCAGTGGAATATCGTGAAGACTGTTGTTCTAATGTTGCAGGTAGGAAAACGGGTCACAGTTTGGGTTTTGTTTTTGTTTGGTGGAAAACAGCAAGGGAGAAGGAGTTTATGTGAAACGTGTGTGTGTCTTTGACATCTGTTTCTTGTTTTTTACTTTTTCCGCTAATGAACCCCATTAAATATTTGTGGTGATTATTATTATTTTTATTTACTGAGCACTTAACTCTCTTCTAATCACTAATCACAAGTCACTTCTGAAGCAGTACCTGTAAGTAATAAGATTTCACTGCTATCATGATAAGCCCATGCAGTTGTGTGTGTTGGCGGCCTTCCCTGGTTTTGTAGAGGGCATTGCATTGTTAAAAATCGTTGAGTGAGCTTTGTTGGACAGAATGGATGCTTGTTCTGCCCTGTTATTTTCCCCTGTTTATGGGACACCACTGAATAGCTGCTGTAAACTTAGACTTTTATTTTATATTATGACTTACTCTGCGTTCCCAAATGCAAGTCCAGTCACTAAGTGGCCATCTTGGCAGCGCCTCTGGACAGCCGAGACAATTTCTAGGCAATAGCAATAAAGATTGTCGACAGCGGTATTACACACACAGCTGAAATTGTGCTAAAATGCATTCTTCAGGATGTGCAAACTAAGACGCATTTTTTGATGCATTAACAAGATGTTGGCTCTATTAATTGTTCCTATATCCCCTGTAATGTATTAATCGTTGTGATTTTTATTTTTCTATTTGAATAGCCCAAATCTTATACTGTACTCAAGTTAGAATTTCTAATGCCAAAGAATAAAGGATCACAATTGAATGCCTTTGAAGCTAAACTTCCAACTTGGAGATGTGCATGGTGAAATAATGATGCTGGCAGTGTATGACGTTGCACAAATATTACGACACTCAAGGATGTGCACATAGTTAATGAGAAACGTTCACTTTTAAACAAACTGCATCAGTGAACTTTCTCCCACACATTACATTGATGTGTTTTTTTTTAAAGACAGATGTGTTAAACAAACTGTAAGTGGCCCTCTTTGTTTACAATGGCACACATGATACACACACACTAGCATGACTGTAGGTTTATACTGGTATTCAAAAGTTTGGAATGTTTTTAAAGCAATTGATGTTTTTGTTCAGCAAGTATGAGTTATATTGACTAGGAGGGACAGTAAAGATATGTATAATAAAGATTTCTATGAGTATTTATGTTTCTCGAGCTGCAAATCCGCCAATAGAATGATTATCTGCAGGATCATGTAATAATGGAGACTGGAGTAAACTCAACCCTGCATTACAGGAATAAATTACATTTTAAAATATACTCAAGCAGTTGTTTTACGTTGTAATATTTCATATTATTACTGTATTTTTGATTAAATCCATGCAGCTTTGGTGGGTATATAACATTAGTAGTTAAAAAATAAAGTAGTTTTAAAAATGTTAAATTGTACTGATCTTAAACCGAGTGTTTGGTGTGTTTTTCCTTTTTTGCAATTGAATTATTAAAGACCCTGTTGGCATACAAACACTTGCAATTTAGCGTTTGTCATTTTGTTTCAGGCATTAGATTTCCTGAAGGATATAGCGGCTTGAAGGCAACATTAGCTTCAGACTTAGGATGAATTTTGTTCATTTGATTGTATTGCTAAATTGAAAGTCGCTATTGAATTTAATGAATATATTTGTGAAGAAAAATGATGTTTGAGGAACAAAAACAAGACCTTGTTACATCCACTTTGAATAGAATCCAGCATATGGACCATTTTATTTGCCAAAAAAACCTTCTAAATCCTTCATGTTAAAGTGGATTCAACCTTGTAGATTTGTGTCATTTAGCGTAGACCATTGTCCCCCGCTTGACCTGCACGTTTCAGCTGAGTGTGTTGTGCGTTTCATTAAAGATGTGATTTCAAAAAAATAGACTGCAGTAATTCTATCTCTAAGCCTTTTGACCATGAGGCATAATAATGACCTAAAGTATGAGGATTTGTTCTGAAGTCAAACTGTCCAGGAGGCTCAGTTTATTTCATCAACGGATTTTACCTCACGTTGAGTAAACTCAAACTGAAAGGGTCGTTACCTCTGTCCCTTTTTATATCTGTGCATCAATTAATCGCTCACCTCATATTTTATTTGTTTCTTAGAATGTCATCCCAGCTGAGGTATCTCTTGTCTGTGTGGTCAAACCTGATGAATTCTGGGATAAGAAAGTGACCCATTTCTGCTTCTGGAAGGAGAAGGACAGGCTTGGCTTTGAGGTAAGTGTGCTAGAGGTGTTTTGTTTCAGTGTACAAAGAACTACACTTTGACTTGTGAACACAAGCACTGTAGTACTTAATCAAACATGAAGTATGTGTTTGTTTGTTTTTTAATTCCTAAACTTTTCATTTATTGATTGCAGTGGCATGTTGAGTAGTATATTGTGGTACGATTGGTTTTATTTTACATTGACCACACAATACATATTGTCCAAAACAGCTGTACAGGAAATGGTACCTTTAAATAAACTCAAGTCAAACATTATAGTTGTGAGGAAAATGCCACAAAATAAACACTTCCAACTTTTGTGCTCATCTTTAATGGACTATTTAGAATGTTTCCAATATGGTTTCCATAAACATAAGACCACTGCATTCTCACTTTATGCATAATACAATCACACAGACTGCATATTTAATCAGTAACGCCTGAAGGATCTCATGCGTATAAGTAGGTAATTTCCTGCATTCGCTGTGAGTAACGAAACTCCAAATACAAATGCTGCACATCTTCATTTAGTGACCTGGGGTGTCACTGTGAGACTATGCTTTTGTTATTGACACTAATACAATGGTTTCCTTTCTCATTTATTTGTCAGGACTCAGAGAGTGGTGTTTTGAGGGGAATGAGGTTTGCAGGGCAGCTTTAGGGCTTTAAAGATCATGCAGCACATCTGAACTAATCGTACAGGAAACTGCTGTGTGTTAGATTTCAGTATTGTTTTTCCATTTGAGGTCAGTTTGTGATGTCATAAATTAATTTATAATTAATTTGACCTCCAATTACTAAAATTATTCTGATTTGGTTGTTGGTTATTTATTTGGCCTTTTTTGTCATCTAGCACTCATTTAAAGTTATTCTAAAATAAATTCATAAATTTAATAGAATCTTTAGCAGAGCTCAAAATAATTTCATAGATTAACAAAATCTACACATTATGTTACAACAAGAACAAAAGTAATAATACAGTAACATTTATTTATTAATGTACTTATTCATTATTAGTAGCATTTATGTTAAATATTTATTGCCCATTGAAATTATTATTATAATAATTGTATTTAAAAATAAAAATATTTAATCTTAATGTTATAAAATAAACATTCTGTAAATTAATTATACATTTGTAAATCATTATTATTAATAATAATAATATCTACAATAAAATCTTTTAGCATGTTTAGTTTTTGTTTTTGTTTTTCGCTAGATCCTAAATAAATAGTACATTAAGAATGTAGTAGATGTTTAAATTACTATATAAAGGATTGTTTCAAATGGGTTTGTTTGGACCCTTCACTTTATCATTTTAACTGTAATCTCTCCATTTCTTCATCTCTCCTGTAATATTCCATAAATTGGAGCAGACCACAGTGTTCCCTCCTAATTGGGCCATGAAGTAAATGGGTGAAGTTGACAGCCGGTGGCATTTGTTAGTTGGGTGGCCCTCTGGCATGCACAGGAGCAGGAAATACAGCTGTATGTGAGCATAACCGTAACTCTATGGTGCAGATGTGCACTACAGTATGCAGCTGTGCATAGTATGTGCGCTAATGAGGCCTGGGCTTGAACCGCACACTCATTTGTCTGGCTGTATCTTGCTCCGTGACACTCACTGGGCATGAACCAATAACGGTATGTTGCCTGGAAACCATCACACGGATCCTGCCAAGAGCTGGATGACGTGTTTAGAAGGACAGTCGAACCACTGTCTCCTAAATAGAAACCTCTGTATGTGTATGCTTGTTGGGGTCCTTGTGTTGTTTGTGCTGTGATCTGGGCCAGCATGCCCCTCTAGCTGCCTACAACTACCAGATGGCACAGTTTTGGCTGAATGGAGGTCAGTGTATCAGCACTAGGAAGTGGAGGCTTGAATACCGAGACTGGTAAAAAAAGGTCATTACCATACTCTAGACCTACTTGAGGATCCATACTTGAATGGGGGTTTTGTACGTATGGCCGGTTGCTGAGGTGCACGAGGACCGCTAGCTCCACATTAATCATTCTGCCCAAGAACCTCTCCATCACTGATGCTTGGCCAGGCATAAGTGAGCATATGGGAAGGGAAAGACCCGGAGGCCTTATTAAATAAGTGGATCCTCTTTCACTGCCACTTAGGGTCCGTAGGACCATCTGTTACTGGACTGCACATTTTTTTAATGCTTATTATTGCTGATTTTTCTTTCTTGTAAGGAGTTCAAGATGCTGATGCTGAGATTCAGTTTCCTTTCAAACAAAGAAGTTGATCGAGAGTTACTGAAATGAAAGAGCTCTGTGATACGTGGAATAGGCTGTCTGGCAGAAATTTCGTTTTTAATTTAATTCATACGTTGTTTGCTGAAAGAGCAAGGATCCTGCTTACCAGTCAAATCTTGACCTGGTCTGTTTTGACGTTTTAAATCGCATTGCATTAGCTGACGACATTGCATTAGCTGTCTTGGCATCCATTGATGCCAACTTAAAATGGATATGCATATTTATGCTGGAATACATAAATATACATTACTTCAACCACCCTGTTTAAATTATTTTGTTTATTTATTTATTTTTTAATTATATTTCATTTTAGCTACTTGGTGTTATTTTTCATTAGAAACAGCTGAACTAAACACTACTTTCAAAGTAAGATGTGTTTGATTTTGTTTTGAAAGACGTCTCTTGTTATTACGAAAGCTGCATTAATATAAATTGATATATTAAAATCAATATAAGTTTTTTTTTATTATCATAGAAAATCCATTTTAGATTTAAATACGTTTTAAAATGTGTTGGCAAGGCAGAATTGTCATCCATATGTTAGAAACTCTAATATGTTGATTTGGTGCTGATGAAACATTTCTTCTTATTAGTAATAACTAATCATCTTTTTTGCAGAATTTTTATTTTCCATTACAAATACCTTTTGTTACGTTTGATCAACTTGCTGAAATGAAATAATTATTTCATGTATCCGTTTAGTGTTATATACACTTGCAAGGTAACCAGAACGCGAGCTCTTTTAGGTGCATTGATCAGAGAGCTTTAGCAGACACTGTGTTTAATGTTCGCCAGCTAACCTTGCAGATGTGAGGGCACCACTGGCACACGTCCAAGCTGTTGCGTCTCTTAGCTCAGGGTCACTGCGTGAGGAGGATTTCAAAGACCACACATTACTTTGATTAAATAGATCGATTAAAAGTTGGTGAGCAGATGGTTTTTAAAAGGCATAGTTATGTCTTGCATACAATATATGCAAGAATCAATGGTGTCCAAACCTGCTCTTAAACTTTTAATGCTTTTGTTTAAACTCAGTCTGGTCATCGCATAGTTAATGAATGACTTTAAATAGATATTGTTAAAATATGATACGGGCTATTTTAAGGCTTCTCTTTGTTTCCTTTCATTATTGGTATATTTAAGTATTTCAGTTTTTTTCTTTGTTTGAAGGAAAGCACAACAGCTTACACAGTTGGAATGTGATTGGTGGCAGCATTGTTATTTTTGAGCGAACCTTTCCTTTTCAAGGCATTTGAGAAAGGTGTTGGGTTTTTTTCTGTAGCTTTCTGTATTTTTTATTTTCTCTGCACGCCTTTATCTGTGGATTTGCAGTGATGTCATGGCAGTGGGAGACGAGACGAAATACAGTTCAAAAGCTTTTATGCTCAAACTGCATTTTAGTATCTGCGGTGGAAACTTCGCAGCTCAAAACAAGGCTTTTTAGATGCAAGAACTCCTGTTCAAGAGAATTTGTGAAACTGGCATGAAACAAACCTCACTGTGGCTCATACTTGAGGCTTTTTTTTTTTTTCTCAAACTGTCCCAGGCAGACAGCCACACGGCGGAGGCAAACACGCCCCTGACATCCTTTGAGTAATGTACCCCAGATATTATGAATCCAAAATATTTTTCTCTCTGTCCTCTGCGCTGGAACGCAGGCCGGATTTGTTTGCAGCGAGGCCTTGTCCCTCCGTCCCGTGTGTTGACTCAGCTGAACACATTTGTAAAGACAGCTGTGCTTTCTCTCTCTCTTCCTGTCCACACACTAAAGTGCAGGGTGGAGGGGTCTCATCATTTTTGAAGTGGCATACATGAAGCACAGTCATAGTAATGATTTGCATTCAAAGCATAACGTAATTTCTGCCTCTAAATTCTGATTTAATGAGCCGTCTCCTGATTTTAATGCACCAAGTTGTTACGCCTTCTTGGCAGCTGTAAATAATTTAGTTTTGCATTGATGACCAGCTGATTGTACATTCGTCCTGCTTATTACAAGGCTACATTACATACCAATTAAATAAGTAAATAGACATGAAATATTGATTTTAAGCTGGTTATCTGAGTGTGAGGGACATGCTGTGCTGTTTTATGTAAAGCAGTCAAAATACTCATGTATTGTACTTACTAACTATATTACTTATATATTTAAGTAATTTATTAATCATTATTATTATTATTAATATTATCATCATCAAAATATTGATGGTATAGTCAGATATTGTTATAATATTTAATTTTTTAATTTAAACACATACGTTTCTTATAGTAGTATTTTATGTATAACAAACAAATATATAGTTTGTCATATATCAACTAATTTATAAACAAGTAATCATAATGTTTTTTGTTTATTTTACTTCATTTGGTCATCAGTCTTTACATTGTATTTTATATACAAAATACATAAACATTTTGTTTATAGCATTGATTTATAATAAAATATTGTGATTGTATCTTGGTACATCTTACATCATCCTTTATTGTATCTTTTATTATCCATCATTACACGAGCAGTAGTAGTGGAAGTTATTGGGATGTTACAAAAGCAATAATTCAATTATTAAGCAATTGTGTCTATTAAATGTTTTTGTTTCATTTATTTATTTATTTTCAACAAAAGATAAGTAGTCTTTTCAGACACAATGTAAAATGGATTTTTAAAATCTTTATTATGCTCTTAATTATTAAATATTTGGCTGTGTAAACCCTTCTAATTTTAATATGCACATATATTTTAGCTAACGGCCACATCTGAAATGTCTTTTTGTTGATCGTATACCTTGTATAATTTATTCAGAGATTGCCATAAAAATAGCCTTGATGCTGCCTGGTGTTAAACAGTGAAAAAATACATAATTAAAGCTAACACACAACACTATATAAAAAGCTGTCATCATCATCCCCTTGTTTTATTAGTTTTGGGTGACTGACATTAAGTAACTGTTTTTGACCCTGCAGAAGAGCTGTAACCTGCAGAGTTTGTCCTATATGCCTTCAAATATCAAATCAATTATTCATGGATATTAACCTTGCGTGACATTTCTGCTGCAGAAGGACTTGTGCGGTTTTAGATTATGCTGCATTACGTGCACAGATGCCTATTTAATTGGTAACATTAGTGAATTCAACACTTTGTCCTCTGTTACTGCCATTTTTTTTGTCTCAAAATAGTTCGGAATGGTTTCACTTCCTGCACTCAAAAAAATGAGTCATTGGATGAACTCAATTTAATTAAAGGCAGGATTTCCATCCAATAAATATGTGTAGCTCCAACTCATAAAAAATAAGTTAATGCGATGAAATTTAATTGAGTTGGGTCAACTCAATTTGATCAAATATAGTTTTAATGAAAATGATACGTTTTATGCTTGTTGAACTCAAACAAGTTGTGCCAGTTTGAAAATCGTTTAACCGAAAAATAAATAAATCGGAAGACATCCTTTAAATTAAAAAAAAAAAAAGATATGTTTGATTTACTTAACTTTAGGCATTAACCAACTTATGCATAACATAAGATGGATTTGTTTTTTATTTATTTTTATTATTATTAAAACAACCTTGGTGCATGTTAGCAGGTTCCTAAGCACATGCTCTACACTTTACCACAGTGGTAACCTCCAAAAACGCTAACATAGCAGAAGGTATTTTTAAATACAAACATAAAAGAGCATTAAACATTAACAAGTCTCCTAATTTTATCATCCTGATATATATTTTTTAGTGCTGTCAAATGATTAATCGCATCCAAAATAAAAGTTTTTCTTTGCATAATATATACGTTTATGCTAAGTTTATTTATTGTTTTTATATTAAAACACACACGAACAGTATATATTTTGATAGTATTACATATAAATGCATTTATACATTTTATTTTCTTATATTTGATATTATATCTAAATATATTTAATATATAAACATAACATGTTTTCATTAAATATATACATGCATGTGTTTGTATTTATATATACTTAATATATTTGTATGTACTGTGTATATTTATTATGTAAAGAAAAACTTTTATTTTGGATGCGATTAATCATTTGACAGCACAAATATTTTTTAAATGAACTGAACAGTATTGGGGAATCTTTTTTTTTTTTGAGTGTGGTCTATTATATTCTAAGCACAGATGTTGAATGGCATTGGTTTTCAGTCTTACCTAAGAGTTGATTTTCTCTGTTTCAGGTGATTCTTGTTTCTGCCAATAAACTCACACGCTACATTGAACCATGCCAGCTTACAGATGAATTTGGTGGGAGTCTGGTTTATGATCATCTGGACTGGCTCAACAAAAGATTGGTAAGAACCAATTATTGCAGTTAATAGACTGGGTAATGTATTCATGTGATTTACAGCTGGCCTAGTAAAATAAACACTGAATATTGGTGTAGTTTTAACAAGCCATTTTGTAGTTTTCTAATGGATAATTTCTGGGAATCAAATGGTTTTAGTCTATTGATTTATAACCTTGTTTTACAAAGTTTTTTTTTTAACAAATTTTTTCAACGGTGTAACATTTTTAACTCAAGGTCTTCTTTGCCTTGTCTTATTTGTTCTTCATCAAGGTCTTTGAAAAATTCACAAAGGAATCCACGTCCCTTCTGGATGAACTTACAGTCATCAATGAAAATGAGAAAGGAAGCCAAGCGGAGAAGGACAGGTACTTTGTCTCATTATCATGAGCTCCTAATTAAGACTGCCATTTCAAGGGCCACTGTTGTTTTTCCAAGCTATTAGCCATTCTTAAGTGTAATAAATGTTTAGTGCATTTAAAAAGCAATCTAATGTCCCTAGAAACCAACATGTTTGTTTCATTAAACGGTCATGATTTTATAGATGCTCAGGAACATGTTGTTACACTCATAGGTCTTCAGAGAGCAACATCCTGCCTTCGTTTGATCCCGAAACGGTCCTACAGACTGGTGAGTGCCGATATGTGCTGTCTGTGTTTTTGAATGTAAACTTTGCTTCGAAATTGCAAAACTGCCTTAAGTTATTTCTTTAAAATTTTAGGTTCATTTGTAAAACTAGTTGCAAAAGCAGATTTTGGTTTGGGGATTTTAACAGCAGTGCTCTGTCCTGCATGTGATGTCAACGGTGGAGCTGTTTTTCCAGCTGGCCTGTAACTCTTTTATTGGTGGGGTAGGGCTAAGAACTTGGCTTTTGTGTTGTTTAACACTCTTAAACGATTTCACAGCTCTTATTTGAAGCTAAAGTTGGTTTGTAAAGTGTGGTGACTCTGCCTGATCAGTATGTGTCTGACACCATGTCCTACTCTAAAGAATGGCTCCAATGAACTTCTGCTCACTGTGTGTGACTCTGCTTTCAATAAACTCTTACAGGCAGGCTTGCAGTTGAATTGTGAATGCCTTTTTAAATGCTTTAAAATTCAAATTTCTGGCTGAATTGTTTTTTAAGCAAAATTATAATACAGTTAAATGTATAGTTGTACTTTTTATATAATGCACTTTTTGTTGTTTTTGTTTAAAATAAGCATGCTTAATCAAAATTTTAATTTTATTTAAAAATGTCAAACAACATAAATTAAATATATTTAATGTATTTATTTTTACATTAATATATTGGCGTTGGTCTTGCATCGACACTCTTCTGCCATCCCGGCAATGTCCAAATTTGTTGTCAATTTCAACATAAAAAATTAATAAATTATAAGCAGTTAAGGCAAATTTGTGAATAAAATGTAATGGACCAAATATTAACTGTGTAATTAAGTTGACATTATCCTGACTAGTTTGTAATATATTTACATATTATTGAATATGTATGTTTTGTATAAAAATGTTATATTGGTGCATTTTTCTTTTTTGGTCTGTTTTTGTTTAGCTATTTTGGGCTAATAATGCCCTTTTTTAAATCTATTAAATTCAAATTCCAGCCTTTTAAATCTCCAACCTTTTAAATATGCCAATTAAATTTAAATTAAATTAAGTTCAATTTAAATTTTAAATTAAAAAGTAACACATTCTCAATGAATCCTGATTTTTGGCTGACCTTGGTTAGAATAATTCAGACTATGTCATTGGTACAATGTTTTTACTCTTTCTTTCTTCTGTACGTGAGTATATCTCTTTGTGTCTAATTTAGGTGACATACTTGCTAAATGTATTTATACTGCATCAATTCAATCTATACCCCTTGACAGATGTGAAATTTGCCATTGCACTTGCATTCATCTTTTTTATTTCTGAGTTTGACACTTTGCTTATAAAACATTTTATTACTGTTTACTGCACTCGGTTTTTCAATAACTGAAACCTTGTTTTCTGTTGTAAACATTATTTTATATTGTGGTCCTAATACCAGTGTACTTGCCTAGTAACTAGATACACAGTATGTAAACAGTGTAAGGACACATTGGTATATAGTATCTACAGCTGTAATACTTCTGTAACCACACACACATGTAACAACCTTCATAACGGTATGTGTAAATACAAATGGCTAACAGGGAATTGGTAACAACAATTTTTTTCACTTCACTTAAGGGCCTTTCGCACCACGAGAACCATTTCTGAACTAATTGTGGCATTATCCACTATCCATTATCCACTTAGAGTAATTTATATGATATAAGTAAACCAAAAAGTGCTGTCAGTCCTGTTACACATTTTGATCTTACACATACCATTCAGTGATTTGTTACATATGTGTAGGTACTAGTAACACAAACATTTCAGCTGTAGATACAATATACCAATGTGTACTTACATGGTTAGTAAATGTGTACATGGCATGTATCCACAGTGTAAGTACACGGGTATTAGGGACACTTAATATAACTGGGACCATTGTTTTTCTCCACTGATTTCTTTGTCTCTTGCAGGACATGAGTTGCTCTCAGAGCTGCAGCAGAGGCGTTTTAATGGCTCTGAGGGTGGAGGAGGTGGCACAGCCTGGTCACCCATGGACGATGAGCTGCTGGCTCAGCCTCAGGTGATGAAACTCCTGGACTCTCTGAGGGAGCAGTATACCAAGTATCAGGAAGTTTGCAGACAGCGCAGCAAACGCTCCCAGCTAGATGAAATCCAAACCAAGGTCATGCAGGTAAAGCACTGGGGGGGAATTTAAAAGAAAAAGAAAGATTTGGTGAAAGATTACTTTCAGATAGCTGGGTTATATTGAAGAAGAACTTAAGTTTGCCTTTGGTGGTTTTCAGCTGCAGGACATTTCTGTTATCTTTGTTAGAGCCAAGAAACAAAACCATTGTACTTGTTTCTTTTTGGTTTTTTTGGCGTTGCCAATTTGATTCCATTTGATCTCTCTGTCACAGCCATCTTTTTTGAGCACCACATGAGTGCCAGTTACAATTTCATCTGTCAACCATTTTTCTTTATATGTATTTCTTTGTAAGGTTTAAAAGAAGACATCTTGTTCCACTGCGTCAGTTCAGACTGTGGCTGTGTACTTTTGTGAATCAGCAGTCTTGGTCCACAAATAGAGCCATTTTTGGTGGTTCTTCGCACCATACAATCTTAAGAGTCTTTCCACAGAAAAGATTTGTCACATAATTCTTTCACAAGCGGTGCTGCGCTGTCTTTTTGGAAGGCTGACAAGATGCACTCCCACCCATTCCCACTGAGAATCGGATTACCATAGAGACTCACTGGTAGAGAGCAAGGCTGTCCCAACACACTCATCTATGTATCTACAGATCTCACTTTTGTTTTTTTGTAATAATAATTTTAGATTTTATATTCTAATTTTTCCTTAAGGAATATTCCACTTATGATGCACAATGTTCTCCTACGCTTGGTTTGTTTACAGGGTTTAGTCTAATGTGTTAATTTTTTAGTTTCCTAAAAAATATTTTTTTATGCGTTCATATAAATTCTTAGTTTAATTTAATGAAGAATGACTACATTTAAACTTCAGTATTGTTGTAGATCTGCAGTCACCAAGCGTAGTGTAGGTTATTTAAGGTGATGGTGAGATCAGAGGTTATATATCGTATGAAAGTCTCTGAGCCACTCTTTTTGGATGAAATAAAATGTCTGTTTCCATGGTGATCAGAATACGGGGAGGTGCACATCTTGCATGTCGGAAAAGAGTTTTGGCCTACTTCTTCCTTTCTGTGGAAAATTGCACAGGGAAGGGTGGGATCATTTGTAAGCCACAGTGCCTGAAGCAATTACAGAAGGAAAGGCTTGCAAGCTAAGCAGCGGTTCTTAAAAAGTTCAGTCACCTCAGCATTAGACAAATTAATGACCTTCTTCACAAAGCAGGTTCTCTTGCTGCTGTTCCAGAATTTTCATTGAACAACAAAAGTGGGGGGCGCTAGAGGGACCTCTGTTAGCTCTGTTCCAGTTCTCTTTTCTCTAATTTATATTTCCGTTTATTTCTATGCAAGTCTATCACTCGAAAACGCATGAAAGCATGTAGCGCATGAATAGGCTGGCTTTACTGACAACATTTGCAGGCATCATATCTTCACTCAGTTTAGGTGCACTGCGTTGTGATTGGTTTTAATGGCATACTGCAGGAAGAGGGAGCGTGCAAAAAATCGATTTAGAAATTGCACATGTTCACATCGCAATTTCGATACTATTTCAATTAATTGAAGTTCACCTAATCGCTTCCTTGTTACTTATCCAATACTTTTTAAGACATTTAATAAGCACTAAATTTCTGAAACCATAAAATGCCCAGAATTAACCTTAACAAATTAATGAAACCAAAAGAAAGGGAGGAGTCGCTTTACCAAGTTTACACCTTTAAGATAAGGGTACATGCCATAGAGCAAATTGTAACAAGCAGTTTTTCCAAGAGTTTAATATCTAAAATATACAAAGCTCTGTCTAATTCATGTACTTCTTTCGAGAGTTTAAAGAGTGTGTGGAAAAAAGATTTAGGTCACGAAATTGAAGATCTAGATTGGTCTGAAATATGTAACAATTTGTTCTCTAAATGTACTTCATTGGGTATTCATGAACTCAATTATAAATTCATTTAATTTTATCTTCCAACTTTATGTCTGAAAACGATTTACAGAAACGCCACTGATCTTTGTTTTAATTGTAAAAAAAAATGCAAAGGAACATTCCTTCACTGTTTTTGGTATTGTGACAAAATCATTTCTTTTTGGAAGAAAGTACATAATTTTCTTTTTTTTTTAAATTGTTATATGGTGGAGTAGAGACTGTGTTGGACTTCCACACCAAGCACTTGTTTCTAATTTTGGTTTATATGGCAAATAAATATACAGTTTTATTGTGGTCATCCCCTCAGGTACCCTCTTTTATATACAAGTATGTGCATTATTTCCACTCGAGAAACTACATTAGTAATTTCTCTTGACTTTCTATTCTATGGTGCATATTTAGCCCCTAGCCTGATTGTATTAATTTCTTTACTTGTTTGCATATTTCCCATTATTTCGTACTGTATATCTGAGACTGTATTTGTATGTGCATTAAAATAACCGAAGATTAATACATACAATAATAAAATAAACCATAAAAGTGAAATTTAATTTGTCTGCCATTTCACTAGTTATTCCCATTTTTGCTTCTCAGCTGTTGAATTTAAACTGAATTTGCATATTAAGCAAGTTAATTAAATGGTTAGTTCGACCATAATTTCACGTTCATGTTCCAAACCTGTATGCTTTTTATTTTTTCTTTGCAACACAAAAGGTTGAATTTTGAAAAACAAAACACCATACAGTTAATTTAACATTTGAAGACACAGTATTTGTGTGGGAAACCGACAGAAATACAAGTCAATATTCACTGGTAATCTTATGTTTTGATGCAGCTCTGAAATCTTATTTGGTGTCGGATACTGATGTTCATTCAAAATCTGACAGCTGAGAGATCGTGCAGCCCTCCAGACATGCAACCCACATTTGTCTTTTTGTAAACGAGTAAATATCTGATTTAGTAAATCTTTCATTTGTGCTCTCATCGACCTGATCCTGTCATTTAGGTAATTAGATTTGCTCTGTGTTCTTCCTGATTTCTTTCCTGCTCAGTGGCTCAGGGGTCAAATGTGGCAATGATTCACTAATTAAAGGTTTCTTTGTGTGTGTGTTGTTTGTTTTGTGTGTGTGATCAGGTTGTGAATTGGCTGGAGGGTCCTGGCACAGAGCAGCTCCGCACACAGTGGGGGATAGGAGACTCCATTCGCGCTTCTCAGGCCTTGCAGCAGAAACATGAGGAGATAGAGAGTCAACACAGTGTAAGCAAAACCATAATCTCTAGTAATTTTTTTTTGTATGAATACAGTAGAGGTTTTGTGAAATGCAAATTTTTACAAGAGTCTGTTCCATACAATGTTAGTTTAGAAAATCAGATCAAATGGTATGGAAGTCATCCATATGGCTCATGCACTATATTCTAAGTGTTCTCAAGTTCACTGTATGGAGTCAAATCAGTGCCACATACTTGCAAAATTAACGTTAGTATTGCAAAAGAAAATAAAAGTATTGACAAAAAATACATATGCTTCTTGGGGAAAAAAAAAAAACTTTGCAAAATAAAAATCTTTAAAACTAAATACTTAGCAGCTGATGTTTTTCATGTCAATAGGTGCTCATTTCTTGGCAACGCTGCTTTTATTTTGTTTCAGTGAAATGTGAACATTTGTTTTTCTTAATACTTTTATTTTTGTTTTATTTATTTTTTGCAATGCTTTAATTCTTTTGCAAGTATGTGTGACATCAATTTGACTCCATATTACTAGGGTCAGGTTTCACAGGCAGGGTTTTAAACTTAGACAGGATTAAGCCATAGTTCAATTAAGACTTTTAAGTAATTTCTGTACTCTATACACATTCTTAGAAAGAAACATTACTGGTATGCATCTTCAGACGAAACACTGATATATTTTAAGATCAGTCAGTGCAAGTTTATTTCATTTAAAACAGCTAAGACTTAAATGGGATGGTTTTTATAAATATAAAAGCAAAGTTATTAAAAACAATATGAACACGCATCAGTGTGATTTTAATCTTTCCTTAACCATCTTAAGCAAAAGTTTATTTTAAGTGTACAACTTTGTAAACTTTTTTTTTTAGTTTGGCTTATGTCCTGTTCATCTACATAAAGAGGTAGGGGTTTATGAACTATCCTGCAGGCAGACAGCAGATGGTGATCAAAAAGAGTTTGGCTTCACTTTTCAGGTGTGTAGCATTAGAACAGACATGTGCACTGGGACGTGTTGTCTTTAAACTGGTGAACTGTAAATAGCATACATTGAATACTGGTGGTGAATGTATTTTTTTTTTTTTAAGCTCAAAATGTTTGTGAACTGCTGTTGTAGACCATAAACAAACACTGATCTGTTCTGTCAGATGACCCAAAAAATGCTGTAGTCCTGCCAGTAGGTGGCGATATTGATGTATTTTACTTGATGAATATTTGTGCTTCTGATTATCCACACTTTGTTTGAGGAAATAAAATTACATTATGTGCTTAAATTTTTCAGATTTCCTTAATTGGAGATCCAAATTTAACCTAAACAATAAGTCATCAATCAAAGCTTTAAGTTTACAGTCTTGGTAGAGGTTTTCTCCCACAGATTTCTTGAAGGTCAGCTGGCTGTCTGTGTCAGCAGTGGTTTGTGGTGTGCTCTTGGCTTGTCTGAAGTAGTTACTGCCTCTGTGTTTCTTCAGTGTGGTTTGTGGCTCCCCAAGATCACAAACAACCTCTTTGATTTGCAGGGATCTCTGTGACTAGAGCTGTTGCTATTGATGTTTTGTTACAGGAAGGTGTTGTTTTGAAGTGCATGTGTGACTCAGTAGCTCTTTGTCACGTTGAATCAGGAACTGAGCCAGTTAAAGACATGGTTCAAACCATAGGTTATGTAAAAGTGATTTAATGTTAGTCAGCATGCAAAGTGTTGCCATAGTGCTGAGCTTTCTTGGAAGATGGTTTAACAGTGGTATAACAGTGGTAGTGGCATTTTTGGACACAATAGTCATTTTTCTTGAACTAATAATTTTCTAAAGAACATGTGATGTAAAGCAGCTGCTCAGTATTATAGAAATACATATTAAAAAATCATATTTCATTTTATGTTTTATTCGTTACTGACCCCAGACCTTGGAATGGTAGTTATTATTGCCTTTTGTTACATTTTGACTTGGTTTCTCTATGAAAATGTATGGGGGAAATTAATGTGGTGTAAATTACAAATTACCATTAGATTATTTAGTTTGATATCCTTAATTAATGGCCTTTTCATCAGCACATAGTCTACATTTTCATGGTGTTTGTGAATCCTGTGTATATTTATTTATGTTTCATTGTATCCATTTTGCCTGCGGCATTGGTGTACCGTTTATGGAGTGTTGGTGGTTTGTTTAACTGTGTATTAACAGCTCATGCCATGCTGTTTGCTGCAGGAGTGGTTTGCTGTTTATGTGGAGCTGAACCAGCAGATCGCAGCACTGCTGAGTGCAGGCGATGAAGACGACCTGATGGAGCTCAAGGGTCTGCAGCAGCAGCTCAGTGATGTCTGTTACCGGCAGGCCAGCCAACTAGAGTTCAGACAGAACGTCCTGCAGTCTGCCCATGAGTTCCACATGACCGCACAAGATGTAAGGTTCAATACAATCAGATCCTATCTCTAGATCTTCATGGAATCTGCACTCACAGAATTGCAATTAAAGCTCTGCAGGTTTCCACAGAACACAAACATATTGTGCGTGTAGATACATGTAAATATTTTGGTTGCCAGCTTCTAGTGCAGTGGCATCAGTTCTGTTTAAAGTCAAATTTGATTTTTATTTTTTAACGTACGGTTCTAGTCTTTTTGTGCACAGTTCATCTGGGCCTGTAATTCTGAATGAAATCTAGCCCATTTAAAATGCGACTGAATTAAATTGCATTTCTTTTAATAATATGAATCCCTCTTATATTGTCATCCTGTGCCCTCTATTCATTTGGTGGTATTTAACACCCGCTTTTTGTAATCCTATCCAAATTCCAGAAGGATAAAAATCAGGTCTTGCCCCGCTTTCTATTTTGCTTTTGTTGAATATTCGGTTCCCCTTGGGTGTTTGTCAAAATAAAAGTCAACATAAAATGCCATTCGCAGGCCATTTGCACACATTTAAAGTGACAGATTTCCTCATAAACAGTGTTAATTTTGACTGCAAATTTTAATTTAGTCTTAGTCTTTTGACTAAAATGACATTTAGTTTTAGTCATCTGAATTGTTTTTAGTTGACTAAATTTACAGTAAATTTAGTCGGCTGAAATCGAACGGGTTGAGTTACAGTGTAATTCATTTATTAAGCATTTCTCTAAAATTTACAAATTCAATATGTTTGACTTTAAGATCATAATAGACACTGATGTAACAGTGGTGACACACAACATGCCATTATGTTAAAATTAAATATAACCACTTCTCATTAAGGTCAAGAATGTGAATGCAATGTACTGATTGATACTCTGTATGTTCCCTAACATTACCGTTTACATTCACGTAATACATTATCGACTCGGTTTACCTGAATGCTAGTAAAATAGACAATTTGAAATAATTTTGTGAGTAATTCTCCATTTAAGAGTAACTAACTGACGCTTCAGTGTCTGCGCTCAGAAACCGGACTTAATTGAGTTCTCTCTTACATCTCCAAACATATCCGTATGCCTGCTCTTATCTTAATCCCACATATTGAGATTTTTTAACGTTTTATGAGACGTGCAGCAATGTGTATAGCTTATAAATACAGTTCATGTACAAATCTAACCTCTGAACCACGCAGCACATTCCTTCTGAAATAATCCCTACATAACATTTTCCTCTCGCTTTTATTCATTGACAAATGTCAGTAGATTTTCGTCATAATTTTTTTTCTTCACCGACGAAATTGAGACTAAAACGAATCAAAACTAATTTGAAATAAAAAAAACTATCACACTGGTTAGACACTACTTATAAACAGCACGACCCAGTTCCTCCCATAGTAGCACAACTTTGACATTTATATTTTGCCATTAATATGTAATCAAAATGAAACTTTTATTGCTGGTCTTCAGTGATAATGTTAAATTACTTTAATGTGCAGTATTTTCACCAACACTTGATACGGATTTATGTTGATATCATCCAAAACACATTTTGCCAGGGGGGTGTTTCCAAACTTTTGGAGGGCGGTGTATATAGAGTGCTGCTTTCTGATGCCATTTCCATGTGTTCATTGCAGTTGTCCCAGCAGTTAGACGGGCTGTTAGGCATGTTGTGTGCAGACGTCGCCCCTGCAGATGGAGCTGCAATCCAGCAAACTCTAAAACATTTGGAGGAGAAGCTCAAGAGCGTCGGTAGGAAGCTCTGTTGTCCTACTTAAACATCCTTTCCTGGTTCATGTAATTGAAGTTTGATAAACCAGAACCTTTGGTGCTTATGAATCATTTAACCGGATGTCTGATTTTCAAGAACCACCCACGACAAACAAATAAAATAAACTCTGGCTGGTAGTCTTGTCATTTAGTAGTGATAAACATGAAAAAAATGTTCAGATGTCAAAAGTGATCAAATATCAAAATGTTCAATGTTTTTGTTGAATGTATTTGAATTAAGCAGACGCTTGTATTTGAAGCAGTTAATTACAAAATAACCATAATAATAATTTTTAAACTGAACCTAAGTGAAATGTGCTACTCCACCTGCTAAATGGTTCTTTTAACAAGATACACATTTTCAGTTGTTTTATACATGCAACAATACATATACAAATACATGCCATATATAAATTCACTTTTTTTTTCAGGGTGACTGCCATCAGAAAAAAATTCACATAAAGAAGCTTCCTTTCTTTCATGTATATTGAGTCTCTCACTGTTTTCCAGAGGGTGCCTTGCAAAGCTTGAGAGAAAAAGGCCAAGTACTTCTTGACCAGATGTCTACCCAGACTTCCTTTTCCTATGGCAAGGATGTAAACACTGAGAGCAAGGAGAATATCGACCACATTCACAGCGTCATGGAGGACATGCAGCTCCGCAAACAGAGGTTCCTCTTCTTTTTTTATGATTTTTAATCACTGACATGACACTCCTGGTGTAGCAAGAGAAAGTGAAGATGGCCTGATGTGTCCTCTTGTGTATTATAGGTGTGAGGACATGGTTGATGTCAGGAGACTCAAGATGTTGCAGATGGTACAGCTCTTCAAGTGTGAGGAAGATGCTTCACAGGTCAGAGCTTGAAATTTTAAATGGAGAGAGTCAGAAGTGTGGCTGTAGTTCCTGAGGGACTGTAAGGGCCTTTTAATTTTTTTCACAGGCAGTGGAGTGGTTAGGAGAGTTGCTTGATGCTTTGTTGAAGACCCACATTCGACTGGGAGATGATTCACAAGAAACCAAAGTGCTGCTGGAGAAACACAAGAAGTTTGTGGATGTTGCACAGGTCTTTTGAATTTCCTCTGCTGGCAAACTCACCAGCAATTTCAATGTCAAATCCTTTTATTAGTTTTAAAGTTTTATTAATTCATTAATTTAGAAATTTTAATAAAGTAGTGGTCATATAATTTAATCCTCATACATTTTAATGGATTTTTTTTTTTTTTTTGATGTGTAGTGTTTAAGGAGGTAAAAAGTAGTTGTTTTTCTTATGAGAAGAGACACTGTAATAAATACTTAACTTAGAAATCCTTTCTTTTTTAAAATAATTTTTTTATTTATTATTTTTATATAAACCCTTAGAGGGTTGTTTTGTTACTTGTTAGAGAATTCAGCCCATGTTTGTTATCAGTAACCACTTCCTTCTCTGCTTTCAGAGCACCTATGATTACGGCCGCCAGCTGCTGCAGGCCACAGTGGTGCTGTGCCAGTCGCTGCGTTGTACCACCCGCTCCTCAGGGGACACGCTGCCCAGACTCAACCGTGTGTGGAAACAGTTCACCGTCACGTCTGACGAGAGGCAGCACAGGCTGGAGATGGCCGGTGCTTTCCACACAGCTGCGGAGAAGGTTGGTCCAGTATCCAATCATATCAAATCCAGAGGAGTAGTTTAAGGAAAACCGTCACCATTTACTCACCCTCATGTCGTTCCAAACCTGTTTGAATTTCCCTCTTCCATTGAACACCATGGGAGAAGTTTTGCCGATCAGCATTATTCTTAGGAATTTATACTTTGGTTTTTCCCATTTGTGGTTATATTTTCACAAATGTCTTATTAACAGAAAGAATTTTTTCAGAGAAAACCAGTGTGTTTGTTTTTTAGTGATGTGGTCACACATACTGTCTACACACCTCCCAGCTGTAATGGCTTTCTCCCTGCCTTCAGATTCTAATTGAAAGCCCTGAATCAGCCGAGCTGATGGTGGATGTGGAGGCATATGAAGAGGTGGAGACTGTGGGGAAAGGTCTGCTGGACAGGCTCACTGTGCCAGTCATTTTCCCTGATGGGTAAGAACAGAAATGCCAAAGTACAGTGCACTTATCAAACTCTGCTTCACTCGGTTTTGTTTTAATCATTATCATTAGACTAAGTACTTACGCTTGCATGTTCATATGCACTGGCCTGCAAAAGTTTGCAAACCCTCCTGGCTTCTCTGAAGTCAGTTATTTTTAATGTACAGAATTTGCACCAAAAAATTATTTGACATTTTCATTGAAGACCAGCAATAATAATATTCATTTTAATTAATATAATAATGGCACTATGGGGGCTATGGCTATGGGAGGAACTGGGTCGTGATGTCTGTAAGAAGTGTCCAACCAGTGTGAATCCTCTTTGGGCAATCCTTCAGGAGGCTTGGAGTAATGAGTCAAGTCAATGTTTAAATAAACTGACAGCTCGGACGCCCAGATTATGAGAGCTGTAAAGGCCGCTCATGGTATATATGGATGATTTGAAGAGGATTTTCTATGTATAAACTGCTTATTTAATAAAATATGTTTTTGTAGATTGTGTTATTCCTTATCAGTGCAAAATATCACAAATTAACAGATTCATGCCAATATTGTCCAAAACCCCACTTTTTTGGGAGTGTTTCCAAACTTTTGGAGGGCAATGTATACACATGAGTCGCGGTTCGTGGTCCCACTTTGCATCCTATCAAAATAAAGCTAATAAACTGCATAAAATAAATTATGATGGCTATTAAAATGTATGTAGACTGTTTTTATATACAATTATCCTTATTTTTTTTAAAATATGAAATTTCTTTGTGTAAAGAAATTCTCATAGGCATATTTAACCCATTCAAGCAGAAACTTTTAACATGTACTTCCTTAACTGGATTGCTTTATCATCTTGGTCTGTTGTTCATTAATCACTGAGATGGAGTTTTACTTCTTTTGTTGTCGTCTTTTCCCTCCCGGTTGCAGGAGCGAGCAGTTCTTCGGTAGCCCGGGAGACATGGCCTCCTCGGCCGAAAACATCCGTGAACGAATTAAACTGGTGGAGGAAAAGAGATTCCTACAGGAAGAGGCGGAGCAGCGTCTGGATGAGGAGGCTCTGGAGGTGGGGCCTAGGGAGAGTTGAGAAGCCGATACCCCTCATGCTCCCTAGAAAGAAGCGTTGCAGACGGCAACACAGCGCCTGATCCTCACGTGCATCTCGCTGCTCTGCCAGCCCGGTCCAAATGTGACCCTGATCACCCGCCGTCTCTGTTGTACTCCACCTCACCAAGCCATCTTAGCTTACCGAGCGCAGTTAAAGATAGACTCCATGGGCTCGCATTGCCTGCGTGGACAGCTGAATACTAAATCGACCACACTACTTTGAACTCTTGTTTCCCTACAAAGCTTTACCTTACCTGTCGACTCTTTCTCCTCCCAGTGAGGCGCCTTGAGCTTGTAATGGTGCTACTAAACCTATAGAATGTACATAAAGCGGCATCTTTATCCCATTTGTATCTGGTGCTCTAGATTTGTAGGCCTTTCCTGACCGTAAGCATTGTATTTTCTATTCATTTCCTTCGGTTGCTTTCTGTTGAAAATTACCAAACCTTCTTTCTTGTGCCAGTATAAACATCCATCCGCCTCTGCTGAAAATAGGAGTTTAATGTAGAACCGGTATTGAAACGAGACATGACAGCACATTGTTGTAGTTCAACCATGAAGGTACAAGCAAAGAAAAGCTTTAAGGTCAAATGTCGAATAGTTTTTTAGAGCTGTGTTTTGACAGTAAAATTTAAAACAGAGCTATGTTTCATCTCATAAATTGTCAGTCTAATGCATACGCTGCTTGCATATTGATGCATGTCATGAAATATTAATTTCGTATATTTATTTTCTTTTCTTTTTTTTGTACCTTGCATACCATTTAAATTGTATAATGCTTTTGCCGTTTTTTAAAGGCTATAGTGTATTTTATGAAAATATAAGTTGTATAAAATAAATGAAGAAAAAGTTGCGCCATAAGACAGGAGGGGAAAGACTCTTTTACAGCGTCATAAAGCTGGCAGGATGTTACAGTTTACAGGACTTTGTTACTGTATGTGTGCTTTGCATAAATCTGCCTCATGTTGTCCATTGCTGTACAGGAATATTCTAGCACCCTCAATAAACATGGGCAATATTGCTGTTTTTATTTTATTTCTTTTATTTTTGTCAGTGCAATGCCAAAAATGTGAATTTCTGGCTGATTGTAGTCGTGCATACTTATTTACATATTTATTTTTAATACTTATTTACTTATTTACGTTGTGGGTCAGTTTTAAACATTATTTAAGAGGTCTCATGTTTAAGGCAAGGCAATTTATTTAATCAAAGATACAGTAAAAACTATGAAATATTACAATTCTGACCATACACAAAGAATTCTTATATGCTGATTTAATGCAACAAACATTTCTTTATATTGCCGTTGAAAGGTGAAAACTGATTCATTTTTTGAGCCGTTGGCTGGTTTGTGGAGTAGATATTTCTAAAAAACGTTCATGCATACTGCATGAACTCTGACTTGTTTTTATATAAATGGTTTCTTAAAATTTCCTGAGATGCCAGGCTCTGAGTGTACAAGTGTATAAGCAGGTCATTAGTTGCCTGAGGCCTTGCTTTTCGCTTCCATTCTCTCTTCCCTGTGCAGCTTTTCAGGAGAAGGTCTTTGTCAATTTTGAATCATTTTAGACGAGGTTAAGATATTTTTAAAATAAATATTTCATACTGCATCAAATTTTCACTTCAACCTTAAGCTGCTCACCTCAAACTCTTGCTTTCTCATTATTTTACAGGCACTAAATGATTAGGTAAGCTTGTGCTGAGAATCAGTGAAATAGTTGGACGTTGATTTGGTCTCACTAAACCTGTCCAAAACATGTTTGTCACATTTTACTTTAAATATTAAGTAATTAAAGAGTAAATTCTCTTTCTTGTTTATTTATTTGGTATTGCTGTATGTTAATGCTAATAGTTTCATTAAGTGATGTTCTTATGTTATTCAAGTTTTAGGCATCATCATCATCACAGTAAAAACTCAACATTCATCTTTTTATTCTGATTTTACAAAGATGTAAAAGGTATCAATTTTAACATACACGCTTGTCATGTTTTCTGAAAGCTTAGTCACAGAGTTTGTGTGATGACTGGCCCGAGAATCGGTGTTCTTTCTAATAATAACCTTCTGTGTTTATCAGGGCCCCTGACAGATGGCATGGGTGTCGTCCGGGGCCACAGGGCCCTTTTTGCTTAGTCCTGCACTGCCCATTGGTGCTCTCTAAAGTCTATTGAATTTCTCAGCTGTCTTAGCAGCTGCTGCCTCTGTACTGGTTTTGGGAGGACTGCTGGGATGTCTGTAACAGTGGAAAAAGACATACCCTCTGTGACAGTTTCTTGAAAACCTAGTTTTAACTGGCAGCTTTTTCAAACCGTTCCCAGACTGCACTGAAGTCTTACATTTCAATGATTTGCGAAAAAAAGAATTTTATACTGGAAATCACATGGTCATAGAAATTCACAGATGTAAAGTGTATTATAATACATATTTTGTCTGTTCTGTAAATAGCCTGTAATTTTTTTTTTTTTTAACAAAGAACACACAATAACCTTTGTAGATAAAATGTAGATATAATCTTCCTCGCTATGTTTACCATGTCCTACTTTGTAAAATGCTGATTAATTTTTCAATACAAAGCTCAGTTGAATTGCTCTTCGAATGCTGACCTGATGTTATAAACACCCCATTTTATCTCAAAACATTTCCTCCATCAGGCTTCGATAGGAAGACCCCATAGGAGGACCTCAGGATGTTCTGCAGACACTATTGTCCTCAATGGAAAAGACAACATTACTGAAACGGTAAGTATGGGGTGTGATACTGAACTAACAGTAACTTTTTTCCACTGTTTCACAGTGATCATTCCAGAAAGTGGTTTTATTTGAGGAATGCCACGGATGAAATGTCAGTATTACAGTATCTAATGCACGTCACTGATATATACTTGCGTTCAAAAGTTTGGGGTGGTAAAATTATATAAAAAATTATATAAATAATTATATAAAAAATATTTTTGAAATATGAAAATTTTGAAAATATTGAAAAATGTATGCATCAAAGCAGTAATGTGAAATGTTAAAATGATTTGCTGGCAAAGCTCCTTTTTTTTAGAATTATTACTGCAGTTTTTCTGTTACTGCAGTTCAGTGTTTCCGAAATAATTCTAATATGAAGATTTGCTTAAATATTTCTCAATGTTGAAAGCATTCGGGTTGCTTAATGTGTTTGTGGACCCTGTCATACATTGTTTTTCTTTGATGGATAGATTAGTTTACTAAAAATAAAAATAATTCTTGACAATTACTTCGTCGTAACAGTCGTTCTAAACCCATTTGACATTTTATGTGGGACATGAACCTTTTGAAGAACTTTGGTAATAAAACTGCTCATTTATTCCATTGATGTGTCTCAAAATATCAATATCATCTTTTATGTTGCGCAAAATAAAAAGGGGTACACTTTATTTTGATAGTCCGTTTAGGCATTCTACTAACTAAAATTAACTACATGTCAACAAATTCTCATTAATTCAGAACTACAGAGTAGACTGCTAGATTTAGGGTTAGTAGAATAAATTGACATATACTTGCAAAGTTTCTGATAGTAAGGTAGTATGTTGTGAAAGTGTTAGAAGACATTAAGTAGACATGCATGTAGTTACAAAGTTAATTAGCCTACTGTTAGTAGAATATCTAAAGTGCACTTTTGGTGTTACCAAAAAAAGAAAGAAATGGACACAGGTTTGGGAGGACATAAGAGTACATTTTCATTGTTCAGTTGGACTGTCCCTTTAAGAATTTGGGGACTCAAAGAGTTTTTTTTTCCGTCCATTATGCTGTGTTTGATTGATACACATTAAAATGTCTCCTTCAAATAACCTTTTATACATTGATTGATTTTTATTTATTTATTTTTATTTGCTCGCAACATCGCTGTTTGTAGCATATTGTCCATTTGGATAAATCTAAACTAAATAAATGTATAAACTATGTGTACTATATGTATATAAATATTGCACGTCTCTCAAGATTTGTTAACGGTGCATCCGTTTTGTTTTTTATGCAGCAGACTGTAGTTGCTCGTTGTTGTTGTTCAGTGGAATAATGTGTTAGAAAGAAATATAAGGGATTTCTGAAAGCAGTTATTTGAATAATTTAGAAGCTATTACATTTAATAGGAAGGAACGTAATGTGGCTTTCTGGTGGCCTGTGGTTTGGAACAGGCATTTAAGGGCAGAACATGCCTCTTCCATGCTTAAACACATGGTACAACGTGGAAAGATGCCATGCAGGGCACTCTGAGCATGCCTTTCTGTCATTTCTTAACATTTATTATGCTGATCATAAAGTTCAGTTTTAGTGAAAAGTAAACACCTCTGATTGGATTGGTTCACCAAAACAATTAACATTTTATCATTTATTTTTCCCCTTTATGTGGAACACAAAAGATGTTTAATAAGAATCTCTGGCTTTAACATATATAGCCTCGAGCACCAAATGTTAGACAGATTTCTGAAGAATCATAAAACTGAATATTGGGTAATAATGCTGAAAATCACTTTTTAAAATAGAAAACTGTTATGATCAAATAAACACATCTTCAGTAAGCAAAAGAGGCTTATTTCTAAAATATTAAGAAAAACTAATCTTGCTAACCATAAAATTTTAAATAGCTTGTGTGGTACTTTTAAAGTGTTTTGAAGCCATATCATAATGTGGCAGACAAACAAAATAATATTCTTGGCCTTCAGGCTTTGTGAATTGCATCACTGAATAGACTTGAATAGAATTAAATGGATTGTTTAAAAATGAGATGATGTTTCTTTGCTCCTCGAAACATTGGAGAAAGCTATCATGATTGTTTTGAAGAGAATGACTTGCAGTGCTTTTCAGTCAGGACTGTTTTCAGTACTGGCATATAGTATTTGCAAGGACTATGTGCTTATTTTTTTCCTTTTGACATGAGACTAAATGACTAAATAACAACAAAATGGTGAGCTGTGTTTCTAAATATAATAGTTTCTAATATGAGATGAAAAGCAAAAGTTAGTCATAGTGAGACACGCAAGGGGAGGGGAAAGAGCAACACGTTCACCAAAGCAACCAAACGGGGGTGTGTCAAATGGCTCTCTGCACAGAGTGATAAACTTAGTGGATATTTCTATTTTTAACACGCCTCTCTCTGCCCTGTCAACATAGACGGCTGTGTTTGCACCAAACTGTTCATTCAGGCCAGTGGCCCCGGTGGAGCCTGCTAGAGCCCAGCAATGCTGAAAGACCTTTGAGGGGTTGTAGAGTTTTCCTGCAGGGCAAGTGGATATTTGATGTGGACGTGGGCCGTGTCACTTTAAAAAAAAAACAGAGACTTCACTCTGTTTGAGTTTAGCCGCCTGGCGGGACAAGGGTGCACATTTAAAAAGGGGAGATTTGGATTACAGCACAAACCTGTGTGTACCGAGCTTTGTTCTGACCTTTCTGGTTCTTGGAGGTGTGGACTGGAGGGGACAATGTCCACAATATCCAGTGAAGGTGATGCTGGAGGTCAGCCTTCCACAACAACAATCAGCACTGTGGCTGTACAAGCTGGAACCGCCCAGATTGTTGTAGCAGTACTCAAGGTATTTCAACTGTTCTGCTTCACAATGCAAAGCTTCATGTAGACTGGTGATAAGAACTGTAGTAATTTAATATATACATTTTTAATTCTTTCTGATGCATTACTGTACAGATAATAAGAACTTGTCTTGTCTTGACTTCATTGGATAATTCTCTCAAAAATAAAAGTTACCCTGTTGTTCTAAATTGTCTGTGCAACAGAAAAGAAGAAATTTAGCAGAATGTCCCAGCTGAAGTGTTATTGTAGTATTCTTATTATAGTATATATTTAGAGGTTTAAGTTTTCATTTTAATATTGTCAGCTATCACTTGGGTTTTGTACCTTTGTAATGTTTGTCTTTCTATTTAGCTTTTGATTCCAGTTTTAGTATTATTTTTAGTATTTCAGTTTTCATTTATTTCATTAAGTTTATAAATCTAAAATTCTATTTTATTTAATTAATTTCAATTTATCTTAAATTACTGAAATTACCTTTTAATATAATTTTTGTAATTTTAGTAAGACTGCTTTGTGAATTTGTTTAATTTTATATGTATATAAAATATTACATATATATTTTAATTATACAAAACAGTTATACCACAACCAAAAACAATTACAGATTTTTAGGTTTAGTTTAACAATAACAACACTTCCTAGCTGGGACTAAATTTTTCGAGAAAACTACACTTTTCCTGATAATATCTTTGAATGAATAATAGAAGTGTACAGCTGTATGCAATGTTTAACCCACGTCATTGCTTTATCCAAAGGCACTGGCACAATCATGAAAGGAAACTGCACTCACCAGGGATGTTATGAGCACACAGTTCAGGGTATTCAACAGACTCTTGGCTTGGGATATCAATAAAACCTTATTGTTTTTCCGTGAGAGGATTCCATGGAAAGTGAATATTCCATAATGCGCAGTGACTTAATGAGGAGGCAAAAAGAGCTGTGAGAAAAACACAGAGCTCTGTGATAGTCCAAACTCCTGAATTATTCATAAAGATAAAGATTCTCTGTGACCGGTCAAGCTTATGTCTAGATTTAGGAGTCCTTTCACTGTTTAAAGTACTCCTGCTCTCTTAAAGTATAGTTCAAATATAAGTCATAGCTTGAATGTCTAAGTTTGGCTTTCATGCTCCTATATATGTTGCAGGTTTGACATAATAGATTTTTAGATGCAGTATTCACCTCATGCCTTGTTTATATGGCTGGTACTTCATATACACAGAGCAGTTAATGCGTGCTGGTATTAAAAACCACCAGATGCCTACAATAGACCCCTTAAGCATCCTCAATGTATACAGAAATGATAATTAGCCATCAGTCCGCATACCTTAAACTGTATTTTTTGCAGTTGTTTAACAAACATGACAGGCTGTGGCAGCTGTGGCAGCTCCACATTTCATTCACTGTCAGAATGGCCCTCCCTGTAGTTTAAAATTCAGTGCGATTTTAAGATCAGCACAATTTACATGCCAAAGTTTGCACTGGGACTTGGAATTGATCGGATGAGAATTCACTGAGGGGGCTTTGCATTGAAATCAAAGTGCTCTTTGGCCAGGGGCCAGCCGAGGACCTTCTTTTAGTCTTGTTTACAGTCTGTGAAATGCACATGAGGCCACGTTGATGCAAGAGTGTGTGTGTGTGTGTGCTTTAAAGTGTGGCGAGCTGGTGCATCTACAACTGACAGAAGCACAACCCAACCTTCTGGAGATTGGAAACAACCAGGATGAGACCAAAAAACTTCTAGAGGAACATGAGCAGCTCCTTGCTAAACTTAAGGTAATTTCTACTGTACCAATGCAAAACATTTTTTTAAAGCCCAATAGTTGTATGCAGAGTAGTAGTTTATACGGCTTATTTTAAAAGCCTCAGAATTTGTAAACAAATACAAAAAGTTTTTTTTTAGCACAAAATCAGCAAATTAGAATAGTTTCTAAAATATCATGCCACACTGAAAAATTTAATTTTAAAATATATTAAAAATAAAAGAGTTATTTTACATTCTAACAATATTTCACAATATTACTGTTTTTACTAATTGTTTTTATCAAAACTATCCTGCCTTGTTGATTAAAAAATAAATATATCTAGGTCTTTTAAAACCAAACTTTTGAAGAGTAGTGTTATTTATATAGTTTTCATTTATGTTTTTAAGTAAAGTTACACCAGATGGCAAAATAAAAGCATGTAATTATATTTTGATTATATCCCATCAAATATTGCTGTAAAACATTTAAAGATGAAATGGAATTTAGAGAAAAGGTGAAGAAAAATGTTTTGATCATTCCTAAACTTTAGTTGATTAAGTGTCACGCCCCAGGAACGAAGTTAACTTCCGGTCTGAGTTTGTTTTTCACTGCCGCCGGTGTTCTGCCGATTTGTGCTACCCTGCCAGATTTTCCTACCTCCCATTAAAAGTGGGTTGTACAATTTAACAATGAAAAATGTTACCTGTTAAATTATGTTTTATTAATGTCTACACATAATCCAACCCTAAACCTACCCTTACAGTAATGCACATATAGTAATTATGAGTTATATTCGCGGTTTTGACTATAATGTATACAGCTACTGGAAAACAACAATAAATATATTTTTTCTACCTATATTTTTGTGTTTTTTTTAGGGCTGTCAAATGATTAAAATTTTTAATCAAATTAATCAGGATTTTCAGTGGATTAATCATGATTAATCACTAT
>JAUCNO010001888.1:5727062-5739153 GCA_032353835.1 Enteromius viviparus
TTCTACAGAGAGGGAGCTGAGATTCAGAGCTCTGCTGACTTTCAGATTGTTCAAGATGGAGACCTTTACAGTTTGTTGATTGCTGAGGCCTTCCCAGAAGATTCTGGAACTTATTCTGTCAGTGCTTCTAACAGCAGTGGACGTACTACCTCTACAGCTGAACTTCTGGTTCAAGGTTTGATTTGATTTCCAAAAAAATAAATTGACTTTATGCTTATGATATACAGAACGTCTGATAATTAATTAATTTTTTTGCATTTCAGGTGAGGAGGTTGCAGTGCCTGCAAAGAAGACCAAGACTTTTGTTTCAACTTCTCAGATTTCACAAACTCGTCAGGCTAGAGTTGAAAAGGTAGTTAACATCCTGACAAAGACACACCTAAAGCTAACTGCCAATGAACATGTTAACTCAAAATGACATGTCCTTCACAGAGAATGGAAGCCTCTTTTGAATCCGCAGCCATGATGGAAATGCAAATAGAGGATGGCGATTTGGCTCACAAGGCACCACCTCGTGTGCCTCCTAAGCCGATCTCCAAATCCCCAACCCCACCAACAGGAGTGTCAAAGGTCGCAGCTACACGCCATCAGTCACCCTCCCCTGTGAGGCCTGTTAAAGCCCCCATTCACGCACCTCACAGGTGAAGATTTTCAACATAATTACTGCTTCTTAATAGATACCTTTACAAATACTAAACCTTGTATGAGTGCACAAACTTCAAATAAATGAAATAGTGACAAGCAATTTGTTCCACACTTATTAAAAAATAAGTGCAATGATGATATGAAGAATTTGTGTTTTCTGTAACCGATGTTAACCTAATTTTAACATATTTCTTATGTAGCATTTGTTAATTCTTTTTTGTCCCCTTATGTCTTATTTTTAGGTCTGCTTCTCCTTCAAGACTGTCAGTGTCCCCTATCAGACCAGTCAAGTCCCCTGTAGTTACATTGACTAAACAAGTCACACAGGCTGCGGATGTACTGCCTCCATGGAAGCAGGAGGGTTACGTAGGAGAAGCCAGTTATACAGGGATGACAACTGGGGCCTCGTATGTCCAGACCTCCTCCACATTTATCCACAAGGAGCAGCAATGGGAAGGTTCTTTTGCTATGCAGCAACAAGCTGGTGAAGTCGCTGTCAAGAAGGTAGGTCTATTTTTGCTACTATGACCTCTAGTGGGTAAAAAGTAGCATTTTGTCTTTGTGATAATGTGAAAGGAAAAATATGAATTACTTGAAGATTTAAGTACATTTTAATTAAGAAATACAAAAATGCATTGAATAGAAATGTAAAAAAAAAAACATGACACTATTTCATTGTGTGTGGCCTCTGACTAAAGATCATTTGAAGCTATTTCAGATCGTTTGTCTACTGCAAACAGATTGAGATAAAAAAGAGACCACACACAATTTAATTAGACTACTGTTAACCTGAAGTGTAAATGAAACCACATCTGAGCCAGCGGTGCCAGGAATTGTTGGTTTCACACCTCATTGTCACACCTTAAATAGTCACAGCTCATTATGCACCCAAGGCCAGTAAGTTTCACCAACTTGCCATTTTGTAGTTTAATGGATTTAATATAATGCAACCAATATTTAACATCAATTTTCAATACATTTTTACAAAGATCTGATTGCTGCATACTATTAACTAATTCCATCACAAAAGACATCAGATCTGCTATGAACCTATCTTGTTGTGGTGTGCATCACTACAGATGGCATTCGTAATTACAGCTTCTTACATTTGAAGTGAGATAAATGTGTATGCCTACAGTGGTTTTGTTTCTTGGTAAGACAGATCTCTGTACCTACAGTATATGTAGACTGAGGGTATAAATTAAAGAGGGGTTTTTAGAAGCTAGATTAGTTGCATTTTCTGGAAAGATTTAGTACTCACAGTATTTCATTGGTCTTTTGTTTTGAATCTCCTGGTTAGAGGGAGACATAAAAAATAACATGCAAACAGATTGGTCCCTCAATATATAAACTATTGCATGTACCTTTTCTTGATATTTCACCTCTTTTTAGTTTTGGCCTGCAAAAATGGGCATCATTGTGGTCCTGGAAATATCCTGATTTGTCAATAAAAGAATAGTAGGTAAAAGTGAGACTGGTGTATTTTAGCTGAATTTGATGGATGTGCACAGATGCTGAGCTCTAGAGATAGCTTGTGTCATGTGAAGGTCTTATAATAGAATGGTAAAATAAGGGTGCCAAGAATCGGTCACTGTTTGCCTGGCATGAAACTATTTTACCAGTGTACAAACTAAATATTCTTTGATGGTAATAGTAGGATTCAACCTAATATTAGTCTACGTAATTTATTATTATTATTAGGCTACTAATAATAAATTACGATTCAGGTTTAATATATATTTTCATTATAATATAATAGTTGATGGTAGTTGCAGATGTTGACACATTTTGAGGGGCATCACACAATCTTATGTGGGTTGGAACATTTTTCGTGTAGATTCATATAGGTAATCTGATTGAAATCACTATGAAATGAATCTATTTACAATATCGCCCCCTGCTTTTTGTCCATTGTAAGCACAAGCTGTTCTGTACAAATCTCTCTGTATCGCTGGAATCTTTCTTTTTCACCATCTTTATTATTTGTTTACCCATGAATCATGGTGTCATATAACTGTTACAAACTGCAAAATTAAAAAGCTGTTATATATATATATATATATATATATATATAAAGATGCATTATGTACTGGGAAATATCTGTATGATACACATGAGGCTTTTTCTAATGCTGGAATGCGTGTTCGTTTGTTTTTTGTCCAATGGAAATTTTGTCTACCTGACTTAGATTAAGACCATTATTTCCCATTTACTCATCAATTATCGTGTCATATGACTGTTACAAACTGCAAAATTAAGCTGCAAGAAAAAAAACTTATTTGACATTTGATTGTTTCTTTTTGCAATCCAGATTGTTGAGACTGCAGCAATCCCATCCCTCACTAAAGAGCAAGTGATGCCGCCAACTATTGTGGCTGTAAGTAAATGAGTTCTCCTCATTTAAATATTTTGTACACATGCAATTATTAGTCCGACACTGCTATTATTTTGGCTAGTGTATATTTCAGAATACACATTTAATCTGAGATATTTTAATATGTGTCAGATATCTTGTAAGTTTATTTATTCACTATTTTAAATTATGCTTTCACTTTGTCTAGGGTTTGAAGAATGTGACTGTCACAGAGGGAGAGTCTATCACTCTGGAGTGTCAAATTTCAGGCCACCCCTCCCCAGCCATTATGTGGTTCAGAGAGGATTACAGAATTGAAAACTCAATTGACTTCCAGATCACTTATGAAAACAGCTATGCCCGCTTGGTGATCCGTGAGGCCTTTGCTGAAGATAGTGGCCGCTTCTCTTGCACTGCTACCAGTGAGGCTGGAACTATCAGCACCTCATGTTTTCTGCTTGTTAAAGGTAATGGATAATATATTATGACTTGTCTTAATATGATCTGTGTAACTGCAAACTGATTTTTACAGTTCATTTTTCATCTTCAGTGTCAGAAGATATTGAAAGCAGAGAGGATTTTTCTGCTGTCTCTCAACAAATTGAAATGTCTGCTCAGGAAAGACAGTAAGTTAATGGAATTATTTGTGGTATAATGCTATATTAAAATGGATTAATGTTTGTAATCTGAATCCTGGTGTTTAAAAAACAGGGTTAGAGTTGAAGCCAAAGAAGAGACCATGTCTGAAATAAGTGGCATCTCTGAATCTGTGGAGGCTGGAGCTGGTGTTGCCCCATTCTTTGTGAAGAAACCCACAGTACAGAAGCTTGTGGAGGGAGACAGCATAGTCTTTGAGTGCCAAGTTGGAGGAAGCCCCAAACCTCATATTTACTGGAAAAAGAGTGGAATTCCTCTTACTACTGGATATAGGTATGTTTTATAATGGACTGTGAACTGTGTGTAACACATTTTTAATCATACTTTCTAATTTCTTTGACTAAGGAGTTCTCAGACCTGTTTAACATAAAAAAGTGGACAGACAAATTATAGTGTGTACAAGTTTTATATCTATTGTGACTATGTAAAAAAAAAAAAAAAACTATTTTCGTCTGCTTTAATTCAGTTTCTGTCAGGCAAATATGTTCATATGAAATACACTAATGCATCCTCTAGGTACAGAGTAGCCTACAATAAGGACTCAGGAGCATGCAAGCTTGAGATCTCCATGACATTTGCTGATGATGCAGGAGAGTACACCATCTTTGCTAGGAATCCACTTGGAGAGATTTCCGCTTCAGTAATGTTACTTAATGAAGGTTCGTTTTTTGGGTGACTATTATAAATGGCAATAGTATGTTAGTTTACATGTTAACAGTGTTTTTTTTTTAATTTTACAGAGGCTTATGAGGGTTATATGAAGAAACAGGAAGAGACATTCAAGACAGAAGTAACTACTATTATAACGGAGCCAAAGGTGGCTGACATACCTGCTGTTTTTGAGACTGTAACTGAGAAAGAGCAGATGCTCATGCAGAGGAGGATGGCTCAACAAACCCAGATGATGCAATCCTTCATTTCAGAGGAGGTAGGAAAGGTTTTAAGCACCTAAACCCTATTTAAAAATCCTGAAAACCAACTTTTGAATTCACAAAGTGTGATAATGAATCATACAATGATTTTTTTATAGGACTTGCAAATATCTAACTTGGAACAGAGATTCATCCAAGAAATTGAGTTCCGCCTGCTTAAGATTACTTACCAGGAGCTGGTGACTGAGGATGGGGAGCAGCTCGATATGAGTGTTTCTGAACATGATGCTATTTATCCAGTCTTCAATACTCCAGTCAAAAGCTACAGACTCCGTGAGGGAATGAGTGCAACATTTCATTGCAGGATGACAGGAACCCCTCTCCCTAAGGTAAGATTAAATTGTTATGTTTAAACTTATTCAAAATTTATTTAAAAGTTATAATGTTTAAGCAACATTGCAAGCAAAACTGCTATTGTACTAAATGTCATCAATCCTTGCCCTTTCATAATAGAGGACTGGAACTAACTGTTGTGCTATTTGTGCTATAGATTGTCTGGTACAAAGATGGCAAGCGTATCACACATGGAGGTCGTTATCACATGGAGGTTCTGCAGGATGGTAGAGCCAGTCTGCGCCTTCCAACGGTGCTGTCAGAAGATGAGGGTGTATACACTGCTTTGGTCAGTAACATAAAGGGTAATGCTGTCAGCTCTGGAAAACTGTATGTGGAGCCCACTGGTGTAGCCCAAGCACAGCTTCCTCAGCCAGGGGCAGTTCAAAGAATGAGGTAAGTTTTGACTTCCCAATACGAGAAAATCACAGTTTGTAATATCACTACAGCAAATTACATGATTTTAGAATAAGAGTACAAACCAGATCAAGATATCAAAAATAAATTTTTCAGGTCGACATCACCACGCTCCACAAGTCGTTCTCCTGGTCGATCCCCAGCTCGTAGACTTGATGAGACAGACGAGGCCCAGCTAGAAAGACTCTACAAGCCTGTGTTTGTACAGAAGCCATCATCCTTCAAGTGCTCTGAGGGACAGACTGCAAGATTTGATCTGAAAGTTGTTGGGAGACCCATGCCTGAAACTTACTGGTTCCATAATGGTTAGTGATCTGCATATCCCAGTTGCCTAGGAGGTTTTAAAACAATGGAAATTATTTTCTTTCCATGGCATGACAAATGAACTTTTCCATTACAGGGCAACAAGTGATCAATGACTACACCCACAAGATTGTGGTAAAGGAGGATGGTACTCAGTCCATGATTGTGGTTCCTGCCATGCCTCATGACTCCGGAGAATGGACAGTTGTTGCTCAGAACAGAGCTGGAAAGACAACTGTATCTATGACTCTCACTGTTGAAGGTACAATGCTACATACAATATAGTTTCAACAGTCACTTCAGGCCAACTGCATTCTAACTGCATTTCTTCAATTTTACATTTTTGTCATTTTTAGCCAAGGAAAACTTGGTGAGACCACAATTTGTGGAAAAGCTAAGAAACATCAGCGTTAAAGAGGGTACTTTGGTTGAGCTAGCTGTTAAAGCTATTGGCAATCCCCTTCCTGACATTGTTTGGCTGAAGAACAGTGACATAATCTCCCCACATAAACACCCACAAATTAGGTAAGTTTTCAGACCTGAAGGTATACAGTTGTAAGTAAATGATAAAATGTTTACTCCCTGTGATTTTATATGCTGTTAAAAATAAACTTCTGCATGA
Organism: Enteromius viviparus; assembly: GCA_032353835.1. Lineage (NCBI taxonomy): Eukaryota > Metazoa > Chordata > Actinopteri > Cypriniformes > Cyprinidae > Enteromius > Enteromius viviparus. Next base: position 5,733,325 of record JAUCNO010001888.1, read on the forward strand.
CAATTAACTGAATTTACTTGTTTATTAGGATTGAGGGTGGTAAAGGTGAAGCTCATTTCAAGATTCCATCAAGTTCAGGATCTGACAGCGCATGGTACACTGCTACTGCTATCAACAAAGCTGGTAGAGACACCACACGCTGCAAAGTTAACATTGAGGTGGATGCAGTAATGCCTCAGCCTGAGAAAAAGCTTGTCATTCCCAAGGGAACTTACAAGGCCAAGGAAATTGCTGCACCAGAGTTAGAGCCACTGCATCTTCGCTATGGTCAGGAACAATGGGAAGACGGTGACCTCTATGATAAGGAGAAGCAACAGAAGCCTCACTTCAAAAAGAAGCTTACCTCAGTCAGGCTGAAGCGATTTGGACCTGCGCACTTTGAGTGCAGACTGACTCCTATTGGTGACCCGACCATGATTGTTGAGTGGCTGCATGATGGCAAGCCATTGGCAGCTGCTAACAGACTACGCATGGTCAATGAATTTGGCTATTGCAGTCTTGACTATGAAGCTGCTTATTCCAGAGATAGTGGTGTCATTACTTGCAGAGCCACCAACAAATTTGGAGTTGACCAGACCTCTGCTACACTAATTGTTAAAGATGAAAAAAGCCTTGTTGAGGAATCTCAGTTGCCAGAGGGAAGGCGAGGACAAAGAATAGATGAAATGGAACGTATTGCACATGAGGGTGGCCCCTCTGGAGTTACTGGAGATGACAATCTTGAAAAGACTAAGCCAGAGATTGTGTTACTTCCAGAGCCAGTAAGAGTTAAGGAGGGAGAATCAGCTAAATTCCGCTGTAGGGTGACTGGCTACCCTACTCCAAAAGTTAACTGGTACCTTAATGGACTGCTCATCCGCAAGAGTAAAAGGTTCAGACTGCACTTTGATGGTATTCACTACTTGGAAATTGTAGATGCCAAGGCCTATGATTCAGGAGAAGTTAAAGTTTCGGCTGAAAACCCTGAAGGTGTTACTGAGCATCTTGTAAAATTTGAGATTCAGCAGAAGGAGGACTTCAGGTCAATCTTGCGTCGTGCTCCTGAGATTAAGGCTTCTGCTCCTGTACCGACACAAGAGCATGGTAGAGTCTCGTTTGAGGTTGTCAAAACCGAGAAACCATCTGAAACCTTTAAAGAACCTAAGGAGGTGGTTAAACTGAGGAAAACTGAGAGAGTAATCCATGAGAAACTAACAGAAGAAACAGAGGAGCTAAGAAGCAAATTTAAACGTAGAACCCAGGAGGGCTACTATGAAGCAATAACTGCCGTAGAACTGAAGTCCCGCAAGAAGAATGAGACCTATGAGGATATGCTGAAGAAGAGGAAAGAAGAACTTCTTCATCGCGCAAAAGAACTAGGGCCTGACGCTGAGAAGATGAAAGAAGAGGAGGGTAAACTCACCATTCCCAAATTTAAACCAGAGAAAATCGTGCTCTCTCCAAGCATGGAGGCTCCTAAGATCATAGAACGCATCCAGAGCCAGACAGTTTGCCTGGGAGATGAAGTACACTTCCGCTGCAGAGTTACCGGTAAACCAGATCCAGAATGTCAGTGGTTCAAGAATGGTGTCTTACTGGAGAAGTCAGACCGAGTTTACTGGTACTGGCCGGAAGACCAAGTCTGTGAATTAGTGATCACAAATGTCTTAGCTGAGGATTCAGCAAGTATAATGATTAAAGCCATGAATATTGCTGGAGAGACCTCAAGCCACGCTTTCTTATTAGTTCAAGGTAAAACATTTTATCAACTTATTGTTTGCATGTTACCAATCCCATAAATAGTGAACGTAATCTTCAGATAATTGTTCTTTGGCTTTTTTTTTAGGCAAACAAGTTGTCTCATTCACGCAACTTCTAGAAGATCAGAATGCTAAAGAGAAGGACACCATGGTGACCTTTGAATGTGAGACAAATGAGCCATTTGTAAAGGTCAAATGGATGAAGAACAATGCAGAAATTTTCTCAGGTGACAAATACAGAATGCACTCTGACAGAAAGGTGCACTTCCTGTCAGTGTTGATTATTTCTATGAATGACGAAGCAGAGTACAGTTGTGTGGTTGTTGACGATGACCACATAAGAACCAGTGCCTCACTTTATGTTGAAGGTTAGTGCAACACAGTTTAAGTATTTAAAATTTGTGCAGATAATTATTTGTTCAAATGAACAATTTTATTTTATCTTACATAGGTGCACCACTTGAAATTGTAAAAAATCTTGAGAATACGGAAGTACCTGAGACATACTCTGGAGAGTTTGAGTGTGTTTTGTCCCGTGAGGATGCTGAAGGCACCTGGTATTTTGAGAACAAAGAAATCACTCCTAGCCTCAAATATGTTGTGTCTGCACGTCGTGGTCGTCAAAGTCTTTCTGTGAAAGATGTTAAAAAGGAGGACCAGGGAAAATACACTTTTAAAGTGGGAGATCTTAAGACAAGTGCCTCCCTAAAGATGAAACGTGAGTATTAGGCAGCCAAGATTAATGTATTTAAAAGCATTTTTAGGCTTCCATTTCTTCTAGCAAAACTCATTTGAGTTGTGATATAAATATTACTTTTTTTGTTTACTCTAGTGCGCCCTGTGACTCTGATGCAAGGTCTTTCTGACCTGACAATCTGTGAGGGTGATATTGCACAACTTGAAGTGCGATTCTCTCAGGAAAATGTTGAGGGCTCATGGATGAAGAATGGCCAAGCCATTTCTGCTTCCGATAAGATTCACATGGTCATCGACAAAGTCACCCATAAGCTTCTCATTGAGGACGCCAGTAAGGAAGATGCAGGAATGTACTCATTTGTTGTTCCTGCACAGGACATTTCTACAAATGGAAAACTAACAGTTCAAAGTAAGCCCCTTTTTAACTATAACTTAATTTTCAGTGGGTTCTTGAACATTAATTTATCTTTTATTTTTTCTCACACAGCTATTGGCTTCTCGGCACCACTAAAGGATGTTTCCACGGTGGAAGGCACTAAAGCTGTCCTTGAGGCTAAAATTTCTGCTACTGATATAACTTCAGTGAAATGGTTCCACAATGACAAGCTAGTGACAGCAAGTGACAGAGTCCAGATGGTTGTCAAAGGAGCTAAACAGAGATTGGCTATTAACAGGGCCTATGCATCAGATGAAGGACAGTATAAACTGATTGCTGGCAAAGTAGACTCAACCTGTAAACTTTCTGTCCAGCGTGAGTGTCACTCAAACTTTTTTTATTATATATAAATTTTCTTGTTTTAAATGTTTTTAAATAATTTGTTCATTGTATTTTATAGCTGTATCTATTGTGAAGCACATGGAAGACTGTGTTTGCACTGAGACCCAGAATGTCACCTTTGAAGTGGAGGTATCTCATCCTGGAATTGATGCTCTTTGGACTTTCAAGGGTCAACCTTTAAAGACTGGTCCAAAGTATAAAATTGAGGGCAAAGGCACACACTATAGCCTCAGTGTTTTGAATGCCATGAAGGATGAGGAAGGAGAATACATTTTTATGGCTGGTGAGAAGGAATCTAGAGCAAGGCTTATTGTATCAGGTATGCAGACTTCACATTGCTTTTTTAAAATCAAAGAATTTTCTTTTGTTGCCATGAATAATATGGGAAGCATGTCTCGTTGTGACGTTTTATTTTTTTTTCTCCACTAGGTGGTGCTATAAACAGGCCACTCCATGATGTGACTGTAGCAGAATCCCAGACTGCTGAGCTGGAGTGCGAAGTTGCTAATCCTACTACAGAAGGAAAATGGCTTAAAGATGGTCACCCGGTTGACTTCAGCGATAATATCATAACTGAAAATAATGTTGCTGTCAGACGACTTGTCATTGTCATCACCAGGCCACAGGATGTTGGAGAGTATACTTACCAAGTGGCTAACTCTAAGACATCTGGCAACTTGAAGGTTGAAGGTAAATTGTGTGTCACAAAATAGTTTATAGTATATGATGTTTTCTGATCTATTTGAAGTTATTTATATGCAATTTTTTTCTTTTCTTTTTTTTAATTCAAGCTGTTAAAATCAAGAAGACAATGAAGAACCAAACTGTTACTGAAACCCAGGAGGCAGTATTCAGTATTGAACTCACGCATTTAGATGTGAAAGGATCTCAGTGGATCAAGAATGGTGTTGAGATTCATCCAAGTGATAAATTTGAGATAACTGTCCAAGGCATGGTTCACACCCTGAAGATCAAGAACTGTAACACCCAAGATGAATCAGTCTATGGGTTCAAACTTGGAAAACTCTCTGCTAATGCCCGACTTAATGTTGAAAGTATGTTTTTAAGATATCAAAGTACAAAGTTAAACCTGCTTTTGTTAGATGTATTTCAAATCTCTTTAATCTCTTTTCAGCTATCAAAATTGTGAAAAAACCTAAGGATGTGACATCACTGCTGGGGGCCACTGCTTCATTTGAGCTGAGTTTGTCCCATGATGACATTCCAGTTCAGTGGATGTTCAATAATCAGGAGGTCACAACGAGTTCAAATATTAAAATTCTGTCTGAGAGGAAAGCCCACAAACTTATCATTCAGAGTGTTGAAGGTCACACTGCAGGTGAATACACTGCTGTGGTCGGGCATCTGCAGTGCAGTGCACATCTTCATGTTGAATGTAAGTGTTTTGACTTTTTTTTTGTTTTAAATTGTGTTCACTTTAAATTTAAAATTTGGCATTCTTAATATGTTTTGGCTTTTTTTCAGATTTGAGAGTCACCAAACCTTTGAAAAACATTGAGGTTCCAGAGACCCACATGGCAACGTTTGAATGTGAAGTTTCTCATTTCAATGTTCCATCGATCTGGCTGAAAAATGGAGTTGAGGTTGAGATGAGTGAGAAGTTTGCCATTGTGGTGCAAGGCAAACTTCACCAGCTGAAAGTCATGAATGCCAGTCAAGGGGATGCTTCAGAATACACATTTATGTGTGGAAATGACAAAGTTTCTGCTAACCTGACTGTAAAACGTGAGTAATACGTTGTCTGTAAATTTAAATGAAAAATAAAATAACTATCTATATTCACAAAAGCATTTCCAAATCTTTCAGCAATTGTAATCACATCGATGCTTCAAGACCTCAATGCTAAAGAAAAAGACACTGTTACATTTGAGGTGACTGTCAACTATGAAGGCATCACTTACAAATGGCTAAAGAATGGAGCAGAAATCCGATCCAGTGATAGATGTCAAACACGCTGCAAACAATTCACTCACTCCCTCACTATTCGAAACGCTCACTTTGGGGATGTAGGAGACTACAAGTTTGTGGCTGGAGCTGCTGAAACATCTGCAAAACTCTTTGTTGATGGTTAGTTTTGTTGTTATATTTACAGTTGCCTTTATATATCTTCATAGATTGACTAACAAAAATCTGTTTTCCAGCTCGTGTGATTGAATTCACCAAGCACATAAAAGATATCAAGGTCACTGAGAAGAAGAAGGCTATATTTGAATGTGAGGTCTCTGAACCCAACATCCCTGTGATGTGGATGAAGGATGGGCAGGAACTTGAGATGTCTGACAGGTATATCTTAATTTTTTATGTAATGTACATTTCAGTTAATTCTACAACAAACAAACAAAAAACTTTCTTAATTGGTATTATATCATATTCACTACAGTATTGTTATATTGGCTTAAAATATTAAGACTTTCTGAACAATAAGGGCCGGTTTCCCAGATAGGAATTAGATTAAGCCAGGACTAGACCTTTGCTAGATATTTTTTAGAAACATGTCTTACAAAAATGCATTATCTGGGAGCATTTTAAGACCAAACAATGGCAATAATGTATTTTAAGATATCTCAGTGCAAGCTTTTTCCAGTTTAGACAGCT
>JAUCNO010001888.1:5742842-5773911 GCA_032353835.1 Enteromius viviparus
TGTATCCTGGTATAAGAACTCCCAGGCACTGTCTTCTGGGTTCAAGTGTAAGTTCCTGAGGGAGGGAAATGAGCACATATTATTGCTCATTGAGGTCTTCCCAGAGGATGCAGCTCAGTACAACTGTGAAGCTAAGAATGACTATGGAGTAGCCACAAGCTCTGCATCACTTAATGTGGAAGGTAAGATCAATATCAATATCGTACTTTTGTTTAATTCCAGAATGATCTCTTACATTTAAACTATGGTTTAACATAAACATGGTTTTTGTGAAAAGTCTCAGAAGTCGTTTCTCCAGACACAGTGGCCCCAGTGTCTCCACCAGTTATTATTACCTCACTGCAAGATACCTCTGCCGAAGAGGGAGAATCAGCCAGATTCCAGTGCCGTGTCTCTGGAGATGGTATGGGTCGACCCTGTGAATTTAAACAATTGTGGATAAGTTAATTGTGGACGTTAACAAGCTTTTGTTTGATTTATGCAGATTTGAAGATTACCTGGTACTTCAGAGAAAAGGAGATTGTGCAGTCTGACAACTTCAGAATCTCTCGGTTTGATGATAGCTGCCAGCTTGAGATCTCCAGAGCATATGTTGCGGATGCAGGAGAATACATGTGTGTTGCACGAAATTCTGGGGGAATGGTCTCTTGCTCTGCTGTTCTGAATGTCAATGGTATGTGCAAACTTTTAGCCTCTTTTTCTCCATACAGTGCTATATATTTCTTGTTGAAAAAACAGACTTTTTCTTTTTTTTTTAAGCATGTCTCATTGCTTAATGCTGATTTTAGATGTCATGCATGATCAGGTCAAACACTTGAAATACACTTTTTTCAAATTGTCATAGGCATTTCATTATCTTTATGGATTTCACAAGACAGGTGTTTAGTTGCACTACCATCTGTGATCTTACCAAAACCAGGACCCCATGATTCACTGTGCATGTCAACGGCATTGTTTTCCATCAAAATTCATTGATCATTTAGGCACAATGTAGATGAAGTGTTAAAAGATACAAATACAAATTGCCTCACCTGTCCTTCATCATTGCAAGAACTAACCACAGACCATTATTCACCAAGCTTTACTTTTCAATGAATAGGATTTTTCCTCAGAACATCCATATAAATCACATTTTAAATGGAAGGCGCATTTTGCTTGTCATCATCCTCATGAATTGTGAGAACTCATCCATTAAAAAATTCTGCCATCTCTCACCACCTTTCCCCTACATTAATAATCTATTATTTTGAAACCTAAATGGCAACTTGACATTCATAAATGTCTAATGTTATTTTTTTTTATCGCTCAGATCTCAGTGTGAGAACAGTAGGTAGGCAAAGTGTTTCGAGCACTGGAATGACTCATTCGGAGATGGTCACCTCCCAGACCATGAGTGAGGCTTATTCTTCCACTGTGCAAACTTTTGAAAGTGTCTCTACAGTGATGATGTCTACAACGTCTGTTAAAAGCATTGAGGTCCAACAAGTTACCTCTGTGGAAGAATATTGTACAAGCCCCACTCTGACCCTGAAAATGAGTGATGTCATTGTCAGCCTAGGTGATGTGGCTCAGTTCAACTGTTCCTTCAGTGGACAACCATTTACTGAATATATATGGGATCACAATGGAAGGACAATACAAAATACAGAAAGGGTGCAGTATGTGCATCAAGGCGGGCTCATTTCTCTCATCATACTCAATGTTCATCTTGGGGACCAGGGAAGTTACTGCTGTACTGTTAAAAATAGAAATGGTGAAAACCGAACGTCTGCACAGCTCACAGTGGAAGGTGGTTATAGACTTTGTTTTGTCCTTGATGCTCATTTCATCCCATCTGCTTCCTGCTGGTGTTTTGTTATTCTAAAATATGCTACATGTGATTATAACCAACTTAAATGTTTAATTATATTTACAATGTAATATCCTATGTAATCAATTTTAATACTTTAAATAGTTTAATTCTTCACATGCCTGGCCTAACATCATCCTCCATCTTACTAACCGTTTTGTTCTTATCAATGCTAAAATATCTTGCTGAATTACTGAATAATCCCTAATAAATTTCCTTAACTTTATTCTCACTCAGCTAAAGAAGCGCACCCCAAAGAAACCCTTGTACCCTCCGATTCTATCAGTAAAACTTCTAAAACTGAAAATGAGTCAAGTAAAAAGGCCACTGACCAAGAAAAGCAGGAGTGCTTACAGAATGTTGGAGAACTGACAACAAAGTGGCAGATCAGCCGACATTACAATCCCGATGTTATCCCTTTGTTGGAGCATGACATTTATGATGCAATTCAGCCAGAGTTCCTTGTGAAACTGTCCCCAGAATTCCTTGCCAAACAAAAAGAGAGTGTTTCTCCTTATTATTTAATCAAGGAAAGCCCCTCTTCGTTTGTTGTATGGCTACACAACCAGTTGAATGTTGAAGAGCCAAGGTCATTCTCCTTGAAACATGATGGGCCTTTGTGCTGCTTAAATGTAAAGAATAATGGTTCTGAGCATGGGGGCACACATTCTTGCAAAGTTATCAATGCTGCAGGAGACAAAACATGCAGCACTCATCTCAGAGTGAAGACAGGTTTGCATTTGCATGCTTTGGTCTTTACCACCTTTAAAGTTAGCCTGGGCACACATTACAGTTTTTTTACTCATATATCCACTCTTATAAGTAGAAAGAGGAAAAAAAAGAATGTGACATCTCTCAAAAAAGGAAAAAAAAATTGCAACATGCAAATGATGTCTCTGTAGGAGACTGACACTGACTGCAGTGGACACCTGTCATGGGTGTTGTACAAGGGAGATGTGGTCCATTTTCATTATGTTTGACGGAGAAAATGGGTTTATAATAAGAATGCATAGATACTTAATATTGCATGAAACCTTAATGTCACATATGTAACATTTGTTTGTGTATTTCTAGTGTCTAAAGTGGACGAGCAGGCCAGTTATGAAGAAGAAGCCAAAGGTAAATAAATAAAAGTTATGAATTGTTATCTATGGTTTACTTCTTTTGTGAGGCTTTTTCTACATATATTTCCATAAAATAAATTTCCATTATTATGAATCTTATAAAACAGTTTTTCAGTCACTAACAGAGTATCTTTTTTAGTATACGTTATGATCTGAATTATGCATTATATATCACTGTTCATGTACAATATTATTCTAGTATGAATTGTATTGAACCATTGCATCATTTTTTATTTAGTGTTTTCTACCTCGACTATATCAACTGAGGAGGACTCTTGCGCAACAAGTCTTCATTTAAAAGAAAAAATTGAAACATTTGAACTCCAGCCAGAGTGCAAATTATTTTCAGAACCATTAGAAAAAAAGCCAAAAAAGCCTGTTTTTATAACTAAATTCTCATCAGCAATTGCAACCGTTGGAAACACAGCTAAGTTTACTATGATAGTTTCTGGATTTCCTAAGCCAGATATTCAGTGGTATCACAATGGCCAGTTGATACAGTCCTCATCTTTTTATACATTTGTCCAAGAGAAGAAAGAACATAGTCTTGTCATAACTAACATCACCAAAGAGTTGGAAGGAGAATATTCTTGCTCCGCGAGCAACTGCTTTGGAAAGTCAACATGTGTGTCATATCTTCATGTAAAGCTGAAGGACATAAAGGAACAAGAAGAGACTTTTGGGCAGCCTCCATATTTCATAAAAGCAATTGAGCAAGTGAAGTGTGCAGCGGGTAGCCATGCTCTCTTTGAATATACCGTAGCAGGGGCTCCGCTTCCTGATGTTCAGTGGTACAGGGATAGCAATCATATGCAGCCTAGTAAATACTGCATCATTGTGAACAACACAGATGGGTCTGGCTATTTAAAGATATTAGGCATTCAGCAAAGCGACAGTGGTCTTTACTCTTGTAGGGCATCTAATCCTCTTGGTGAAACCTCCTGCAGTGCAGAACTCATTGTATTCTTGGAGACCTCTTCTGAAGCCACTGAATCACGTTTGTATAGTGTCAGTCTTCCAGAGCAAGTCAGAACTAGCCTTCAGCAGGGACACCAGATGGTTTATGCCACTGAAGACAGTCAAACTGTTACAAGTGAGCAGATCGATACCCTGCATGCTGTAGATATATCTGCAGCCACTGTGCACATGGAGCAGGTAACTCACCAAACTACCGTGATTCAGTCTCATGATGTGCAGGAGAGAGTAAAAGTTTCCCCTGCCCAGCCAAAGTCAGTGGTGGCAACTCCTCTGAAACAGCTGCGTATGGCAGCAATGACCTCTGCTGTTCAAGAAAACCTAGGCTTTACTGAGCAGCACTGTGTTCAAGTTGTTAGTCCAGAGGTACGAGTACCTGAACTGATTGTTGAGGAGGCCTCAAAACTTATGTCTGCCATTTCAGAGAGTTCTACACCTCTTAGTATAGTGAAAGCTGAGGATTTGATAAAAAGTGAAACGGAAAAGATGCTAACAACTTCAGAGCCAAAGCCTGATGTTAGTGGTCCTCAAGTTGAAATTAAGCTACCGATTATGCAAGAAGAATGCACAAAAATTCAAAGTCCTGAGGAGGAGAAAGGCTACAGAGTTACAGAAGGCGTTAAGTTATTATATACTGCCACATCATTGGAGAATGTAGCACTTACAGAAGGTCATACTTCCGAGCTAGCAACTGTTGAGTCCATTGAATGTTTAGCAGAAAAAGAACAAGCAAAACCATTGCTTACATCAGTCAGTAAAACTAAACACACTCTTTTAAAAGAAAACAACTTTGATATGCATAGACCAGTCGAGGAAATTGCTCAGCTCTCCAAAGAGCCAATATTAAAATCAGCCCTGATTACTGAAGAAAAGTACAAGCTTCAAGCTGACAAACCAACCAGAATACCTATCTTGGAACATCCTCTTTCAGTTCATTCTCAAAAAGAAGAGGATCAGGTTCTTCATTTACAACTTATCAGTGATCATGGCACTCTTCTGTCTGAGGGCAGATTTACTAGTGAGAAGCCTGGTTTCGAGCAAGCAGATGTCAAACAAATGCCAATTCTTTCGCACACAGTTTCTTCTGATGACCAGAAGACAGTTTTTTCTGAACAGGCAACACAGTTAACATCCAAAGCAACCACAGTTGTTGTAAAGCCTAGAGAAGAGGTTCCTGCTCGATTACATCTTCACTCAGTGCAGTTGAAAACCACTTTATGTAAAGAAGGGGTACTTCCAGTCGAAAAGCCAGTTGAACAGAAAGCCATCCAGAGACAAGAAAAAGGCCATAAATTGGTAGCCAGTAAAGAAGAATGTGTAAAACTAACTTCAGATTATGCTAAAGCTCTTGATGTGATGGGAGAAGGTTTTAGGATTGAGCACAGAACAGAACCCAGACCCTTGAGTATTCTACATGTAGTCTCCCAGACTCTTCCACTTTCAAAGGAAAGCCCTCTAGGCAATGAAGCCAAGCCGCATAGTGCAATTGTGCAGAAAGAGGATTGGTGGAATAACATGCATGCAGCATCTGTGTCAGAATCTCATTCAGTAGAAGGAGGTATCACAGACAGTTTTAAAGAAGTTGAGAAATTCACTTGTAAGACAGATGTAGAACCTAAATTACCAGTTCAGTCTCTTCAAGTAGAAGAGAAAGCCATATCAACAGAAAGATGTATTTCTCTTGAGTCTGCAGAGAGAGACTTTGCATTTCAGATTCAAGAAGGTCAGTCTGTAAGGCAATCATTACTCGTGGAGGAAAAACATACTCTCACAGGTGAAATGGTGGAATTTACAAGATCAGAGGCAACTAAAATAAACATTACAACTCAGCCACTACAAACTCTTTTAGTAAGTGAATTGCAGGAAAGCAAAACTTTTCCAAAAGAACTTACCTTTGTAATTTATGAACCAAAATCACACAGCTTGGACATCAAAAAACAATTGGAAATGTCACTTCAATGTGCTGTGGCTTGTGAGCAATCTTTGCTTTTGGCAGATGTAGTGCAAAAGTTAGAAGTAGTAGAAATAAAGGAGGTCAAGGTGCGTATGGAGCCGAAATACATGATGTTTACTTACCTTATTACAACAGCTGGTCCACCCATAGAAATGACATTTGTCTTTGAAGGTGAATATCCCCAGAAAGCAACTCTTAAAAATGAGCTTCATGCTGCTTTCTACTCTATGCTTAAGCAGGAAAAACACGTCTTGACCTCTGAAAAGTCAAACATCTTAAAACCTGACAGATCTGAGAGATTGCAGGTTAGCAACGTTCCTTCATATTCACTATCCTCAGCAATATTAACAGAAAATGCTGAAGTGTTTTCAACACCCAAAATGCAGTCTGCTGCTCTGCAAAAAGAAGCTGAAGTCTCTTTCCAATCTGAAATGTCTCAAAAGAAAACTGCTATCCAGGAGTCAAGGCACCATGTGACTCAGAAGACTTTTGAATCCAAAATGGAGATCTGTAGTTTCACTGAGACTGAACACAGGGAAATTAAAACCGTTTCAGCTGAACATTATGAGAGAGATGTGTGTGTTTCAGATATTACAGTTGATGCCCCTCACAGGAAAGTCAATGTGAAAGAGACTATGGATGTTGCTATTCAAGAAGGCAAACGAGAGGTTTTAACAGAGGATGTTTTGACTAAGCATTTCACCGAAAAGCTCTTTTTTGAAATACCATTAAAAGACATTAATGCAGAGGAGAATTCCGAGGTTACATTGTCTGTGAGAATAAAATGTGTAAAAAGTGTAAACTGGCTTTTCAATGGAGCGTTGATCAAATCTGGCAAGGAGTTCAAATGTTTAAAGGATAGTGACTCTTACACACTCGTAATCAACAAAGCTAACAAGATGAAACATGAAGGTGAATATACCTGTGAGGCTGTGAGTGAAGCTGGCAAGATATCATCGTCATCAAGGCTCACTGTTGTCTCAAGAGGTTGGACTGTGTGGATTTTGTCATCTTAGCGGAAATAGATAATTCTTAACAATTCAACTCAGACCATCACTAATTATCTAGTAGGCAGCTGGCATCTTTCCTCCCTCTTACAAAATAATTGCACATTTTTCATCTTCTTCTGAGTTCTTCGAGCATGACCATGTCATGTTTGACTCTTCATCACCCTTTTGCTAACGCTCACATCACTTGGATTACTGTCATCTCTTCCTTTCCATGTGATATATCACTCAAATCAATTGTCATAACGTTGCCAATTTAATAATGTTTTGTTTTTTTCTCCTTGCATGTTTCAGTGCCTCCAGTTTTCAAGAAGAAGATTTGTGACATTCAGAGCAACATTGGCAGCCCAGTGAAGTTTGAATGTGAAATTGAAGAGATACCCTTTGTGACCTTCAAGTGGTTCAAGTCTGGCTCAGAGATTAGACAGAGTGACAAATTCAGGATCATCAGCAGGCAAAGTACATCATCTCTAGAGCTCCTCAACCCAACAAAGGATGATGTTGGTGAATACAGCTGCCGCGCTTCAAACAAGCACGGCAGTGACAGCTGTTCTGCTAACCTGAACTTCACCGGTAAGTAGCTGGTTTTAAATTTATATGCTTTGCTTTAGCTGCTGGTGACTCTTTAACAAAGGTTACTGATTTTCAATGATTCAGTGTTTTTTTTTGTTTTTTTACATCCAATCTGCACTCTTCTGTTTGACAGAGTTGTGTATGTTTTGTAATGTTACATAAATATATGTTGCATCTTATATTGTGTGTAGTTAAATTGCTCAAGACAGAAATGTCAAATCTTTTAATCTCTTCCTCTTAATGGTATTCTTTATATTCTGACTTTGTATTCTAATTTTGTAATGTAAAAATTAATCCTCCTGGGATCAGTCTGAACCAGAAACTTGAACATTTATGTCATAGTTTTATCTTTCCCAATATGTTATTTTTCTAAAATGAGTACAAATACTCGTTTTTTGAGTCTCTTCTAATTCTGTTCATTTTTTAGTACAGATATTATATTCGGCTTATAAAATGTTTTTTCTGGTGGCATTATGTGTTAAAGTAGTTGATATAGGCAAACTCAGATTAATTCCTTTTAAATTGGATATTCAATTGTCTATTGAGTGCATATTGGATTATAATTTCGGGGGTACATTTGCAAGTTTTAGTCATGTGGCTTTTTTTTTCCAGCTCATCCACCATGTTTATTATTGTCAGTGTGATCTAGGTATAGCTCAAATCACATGTTTTTAAATTGACTATGTGTGATCATAAATAAGAAGGATGAGTAGAAAAAGTAAAAAGTAAAAAGTCTGAAACAGTCACTATGATATAGGAAAGAAGGAAGATTCATCACATAGTTGGCTTTCAAAAATGGCAAGACTAATCTAGAAGATATTGCTTTGCTTGTAAGTTAGGGACAAAGACACTTTGGTGACAGAATATGGTAAGTCCTTTTTAGAAAATGTGTCCCAATTGATAAATGTTCTCTGTTACCTTATTTGTGATGTGCTTTAGTGTATATGTTTGTGTATAGAATGCTGGTCATTCAGCACTTACCCATAGAAGTATTTCCACACTTTGCATTTCTTAGAATTGTGATGGTTTGTTTATGACTTGTCAAGGTCTTTGGTTAAATGGTTAAAAGCAGGCATATCTGTACAACCTTGCTGCAATAATGTGCACTTATCTGTACTGCACTATATATAAAGGAGGCATAGTGAGGGATGCCCCCCCCCCAAAAAAAAATAATTAATATTTTTCTGTTAGTCAGTGGAAATGAAGCTGGTCTAGTACCATTAGGTCAGCTATGAAAGGTTGTTATTGCTACCAAAACGATCAATACTATTGAGTTCATGAATATGGTAATGCTGAAATCCATTTAATTTTTATTCTCAGAAACCCCACCAATGACAAAAGAATTACCAATGCTGGATGTAGTGAAGTTGACCGGTGCTTTATTTGGGAGTGAGGTCATTGGTACTGCCCCATTTGAAATAAACTTGTTGAAAAATAAAAGACATGCCAATTCTGACAAAAACATTTTTGAAGATTTAATTGAATATTTGGATACACACGCATTTGAAAGTTTAGATGTTGGGGAGTACCAATGTTGCCTATCAAACGAAGTTGGAAAAATCACCTCAAAATCAGTTGCTATGATAAGAGGTTAGTATGCTTGAGAAAGACAAGAAAAGAATAATACCTGCAGGTTCCCAACACTAACAGGTGTGTTACTAACAGGCAGCGCGGGCTACAATGGCTAGCTAAAACTGTTAACAATGCTTTCAAAATTAAGTAGTTTGCTGTTGCCATGACTTATATGATTTAGTTGTAATCTTTCAAGGCTAACCTGCAATATCAACACTTTAAACTTTAAACCAAAAAGAAAAACACTAGTGCAATACAATTAAAGGTAAAAGTACAGTACAACTTCTACTATTTCTGATGTTTTACATAATTTGACATTGTATCAGGAAATGCTGATCACTCATACAACCTGCAAGTTCATTCTTGAGAACATAAACCCAATTAATCTACTTAATTTTCGCTAGTTTTATTAAACATTTGTTTCTATGTTCAGTTTTCCACTAGATTATACAGGATTATTCTCTTCACTTCTTGATTGTTCTGGCTTTGAAGTTCCAAAATAGCTGGTGGTTTTTCATTTACCGATTTTTCTTGGTCACACTATAGAATCCACTCTTTACATACCTTACAGTGAGACTGTGCATTGGTATTGAATTATGCTGGAAAAATTGGTTGTTGCTCTTGTTGTTAAAAGTTGGCAAGGATGCAGGATCTTGAGATAATTGAACCTCTGTGTTTTCCATTCCCTCTTATATTTTTTGATTCATGTTTGTTGTTGTCAAGGTTAAGGTTGAAGTTGTTTGTTTTTTCTCTTCATCCGGATGTATTTGCCTTGTTTTATCTTCTTGTTGTGGATGCCAGAAACTATGTTTCTTTTTTGACTGGTTAAAGAATAATGAATCTCTTGACGATGGTTGCTGGTACAATGCAAAACATCACTCGTGGAGTGATGAAGAAACAATGAACAAATCACCAATGGATCTTTCTAAAATGTTCTTATTCGAATCAGAACAACATTTATCTGTTATCAGAAGAATACACCCAATTTATTTGAAGTGGTGGTGAAATAGAAGAGTCTAAAGAGAAGTCTTGCGTTTGGAAGAAAAGTGACAGCAACTGCAACATTCTTCAAAAAGGACACATTGCATTCCATGTTGAGTCATTTTTGGATGAACGAGAAAAGGATGGCGTACAATGGTGGCATTTTTACTGGAATACTGAAATCTCTTAATTCTTGGATTTTGCAAAGTCTTATAACTCTTATTGGTCCTCAGTGTTTTACCTCTTATGGAGTCCAGAATTTATTACAATGAAACGAATGAGAAATGGAACACTTTTTTTTTTTCTCTTTTTTTTTTTTGAAAAACTATTTTTGCAAATAAGTCTTACAATAATTACAAGAACATACAGATATGGATGTCAGTGTTCTTGCAAAACTGTGTAATTCTTTAAATCAGAGGCTGTTTACAGTGCTTTACAAGGATTTGACCTCTATACTTAAATGACTTCTCTAATATGTGGGCCTATCTATATTTTCCTGGACTAAAGCTTTTCAATCCTCTTCAACTCAGGGCCTGCCCACTTTGTGAAGAAATTGACAGACCTATCTATTCCAATGAGCAAAAAACTAAAGCTTGAATGCACATTTATTGGAGCTCCAAAAATGTTTGTCACTTGGTACAAGGATGGCAAACAGCTCTATGCTTCATATCGATACAACACCAAAGTTACATCAAACTCCTGTATCCTGGAGTGTCTACATGAATGCAACACTGAGACTACAGGAAGATACTCATGTGAAGTTTCAAACATTTATGGGACGGATATATGTCATGCACAAGTAGTAGCAGTTACAGGTTTGTAATGTTCACTCGTCTCTTGCCTGCCCATTTTTCCATACCTATGGATTTTGCCCATGGATAAAAAAAGAAATAGTTTGGATTTGCATCTTTGGACCGCATGTCACCTGGAATGGTGTAATTTTTGTTCATCAATTTTTTTTTTTTTTTTTAAACATTCATTAATTATTCTATTTGGACTTCTTAGTTTAGGTTTAGTTCAGTGAAAGATTCCAGTAACTGTTAATACAGAACTGGAATAGGCACTTCTCTAAAATAAAGGCCTATATATATATATTCCTGGACTAAAGCTTTTCAGTCCTCTTCACCTCAGAACCTTCCTGCTTTGTGAAGAAGTTGACAGATCTCTTTATTCAAATAAACAAAAAAACTAAGATGTGGAATGTACATTTACTGGAGCTTCAAAAATGTTTGTCACTTGGTACAAGGATGGCAAATGGCTCTATGCTTCATATCAATTCAACACCAAAGAAAAATCTAATTTCTGTATTTTGGAATGTCTGCATGAGTTCAACAATGACACTACTGGAAGATACTGAAGTTTCAAACATTTATGGAATGTCATGCACAAGTAGTAGCAGTTACTGGTTTGTAATTTGTACTGGACTCCTGCCTGCCTTTCTCCGAATGTTCCACACCCATGGATATAAAAGAAATAGTTTGATATTGCAGCGTTGGACCGCATTTCACCTGGAATGGTGAAATCATGTTTTTTTTGTCATCATGGTTTTTATTTTTGGTTGGCAACAATATGGTGTGCTGCTGTGACATTTTGCACGTTCAAGCATCTTAAATGAAGTCTGTTTTGTTCTACATGAAAAAGTGATGGGAGCTGGCATGTTTTTGAGTGCTTGTTGTTGTGGAATATTGATCAACTTGATATTGCATCTGCAAGTTTTCTGAGTCACGCTTTGAAGATACTGTATACTTCAGCAGATATGAAAAGTTGTTTTTAAAGAACAATCTGCATGTTTTAAAGGTTGCCTGTGTATATAGTTATTGTCGTTGTTAAGAAAATCATTTAAATGGATCTGATGATGTTCTTCTTAGAGCCTGCCCGCTTTGTGAAGAGGTTAACAGACATGGCTATCCCGCTCAGTCAGAAACTGAGACTTCAGTGTACATTCACAGGAGCACCAAAGATGTTTGTCACATGGTACAAAGATGGAAAGCAACTGTACGCCTCATACAGATACAATACAAGGATCATTGACAACACTTGCGTCTTGGAATGCCTCCATGAAACTAACAATGAAACACCTGGAAAATACTCTTGTGAAGTATTAAATATCTTTGGCACTGATATCTGTCATGCCAATATAACTACAGTTACAGGTTCGTATGCCATCCTAGTTGACTTATTTACAGATATTTTTAAAGTTTAGGCAGACATTTACAATTTCGGTAATTTCCTGTTCTCAGAACCTGCCCGTATTGAACAGAAGCTTAAGGACAAAAAAGTTGCCATGAGCCGAAAACTGAAGCTTGAGTGCACATTTACTGGAGCTCCTAAAATCTTTGTCACCTGGTACAAGGACGGCAAACAAATATATGCCTCTTACAGATACAATACTCAAGTTGTTGGAAACACCTGCACTCTAGAATGTCTACATGAATGCACAAAAGACACTCCTGGTACATACTCCTGTGAGGTGTCCAATTCTTATGGAAGTGATATCTGTCATGCTGAAGTGACCACCGTTTCTGGTTAGTATGCCTTTAAAGGCTCTTTATTAGTGTTGGATGGAATTCTAGTTGATTCTCTAGCTAAAACCAGTGGTTTGCAAGCATATTGATGATGCTCATCTAATATTGTTCATCTTAGGACCTGCTCGTTTTGTGAAGAAGCTCACAAACCAGACTATTCAGTGGGGACAAAAGTTGAGACTTGAATGCTCCTTCACAGGAATTGAAAAAATGTTTGTCACATGGTACAAGGATGACAAACAGGTCTATGCTTCGTATAGATGCAACACAAAAATAATCGGAAACACTTGTATTTTGGAATATCTCCATGAGTGTGATCAGGAAACTTCTGGAAAATATTCTTGTGAGGTTACAAATGAAGATGGATCAGATATTTGTCATGCACTGGTCACCCTTGCGACAGGTTAGTTTACTGTAGTCCGCTAATTTTAGTGAATTTGCAATCCAATATTTTCATTCTCTCCATTCGTTCCAGTGCACTTCTTTTTTTAATCTGAAAAAAATCATCTTTTTCTAGTTAAACTGCTAGAATTTAACATGAAACACTGCCAGCATTTACAAAACAAATATCATTTTAAAATTAACAACAGTAAAAACATTTTATTAAAACAAAACAAATACAAAATAGAAATAAGCTCAAACTTAAGAAAATAGCACTGGTGCAATAGTGAAATGCAAACTAATCATTTTTAAATTCTGTTATTAATTTAAATGTTATGTTATTCATAATTATAATGTTTAGTAATTTTCATAATTAGCTTTTAGTTTTGTACATTTATATTAATTTCAATTTATTTAAACCATTTTAAAGCTTAAATTAATTTAAACTTTAGTTGTAGTAATTGTTTGTGCTTGTATTTGTTTGTGCTGCCTAGTGTTTGTTTGTTATTTTCTATTTAGTTTACCTCTTATGTTAACAATTCAGATTTAATGTAATATTAATATTTTATTTTATTTTAGCTTGATTTCTTTTAGCAAAATTATTATTCTAGTTTTGATTAACAGTAACAACGCTAATGCAAGAAACACTAGCAAAAATGCATTAAATAAAACATTAAATACAGTTGTGGCTGCTTCATGTAGTACACAGCTTACACTTCAGGCATACATTTTATTTAAACAATATCACATTTAACAGACCCTTAGTAGTCTAATAAGACACTTTGGTCTCCTTTTCTAATATAAAATTAATCTCTCTCTCTCTGCTATACATTTAAATGGCATTTAGTATTTGATTATGGGCTTTTTCTTTCTAGAAGTTAGATTGGAAGGTTAGATTGGAAGTGCCATGGCAGGGGAATTGCAGAAATGAAAAATTTGGTCAAAGGATTGAGAAGACTAATACGAGAGACTGCAAAATTGAAAGTTTGGATGAAACTGCACGTCTAGCTATTCTGAGAGCCGAAAATACAGATGCTTGTTTTGCCATGCAAACAAAGAACTTGATTTTTTTTTTAAAGAAAACAACGACGTTGACATCGAATTTTTATTATACCCTTTTATAATATGCATGATTAAATATGTGACCTTGTGTGTGTGTAATGTGTTTTGTTTTCAGAGCGCAAAATTCCACCAGCTTTCACTAAGAAACCCTCGGAGAACATTGAGGATGCAGAGGGAAAATTGGTGAAGCTTGAGGGTCGAGTGTCTGGGTCACAGCCTCTATCTGTTAGCTGGTATAAAGATAACCGAGAAATCAACACTTCTGACAGCTATGACATTACCTTCAAGAACAACACAGCTGTGATGTGTCTCAAGAAAGCCACAGTCACAGACAGTGGTATTTATACATGCAGCGCTTCTAATGAAGCTGGCACTGCCTCCTTCCAGGTGGTGGTTAACATCACAGGTAGTCAAAATATCTTACTGCATGATTTCTTATTTCTCACTTCTTGTCAAATTCCTTTTTCTTCTTTGCATGTTAGTTTCTTGTAGTTTCTGTGATGTGTACCCACGTTTCACTGAAAAGCACAGGTGAAAGTACTATAATTGTTCACGTTTTTTTTAATATCTAGAGCAAAAAAGGCCACCGACTTTTGACATTCCCCTTAAACCAGTGTCAGTGAGTGCAGGAGAAAGGCTAAACCTTAGCTGTCATGTCTCTGGGTCTTCACCAATGAACATTCAATGGATGAAGGACAGAAGGGAGGTCACATCCTCTGCTAACACCAAGATGATATTTGTGGATGGCACAGCCACCCTGGAGATAAAGCAGACATCCAAAACTGATGCAGGAGATTATCTGTGCAAGGCAACCAACAGTGCTGGTAGTGAATTCTCCAAGACCAAAGTCACAATCAAAGGTAATAAGAAGACTTTTGCAAATCTAATAAAGATGAACTTGCATTTAATTAGTTTCTTTGTTTAATGTTCTACTTTTGGGTGTAATATTTTCAACTTTCTAACGGTACCAAGTAGAGTGTAAGCTAATGTCTGAATTTCTTATTTCATTGTCATATGTTTCAGCATCTTTAACATATTTAATGATCCCCACATCTTTTGTTTTCTCCTTAAGTGCTTTGGATCCATCTGATCTTGCGGTTTCACAAACATTTACATTTTTCATAGTGCACAACTAAGTTGCAATGTTTTGCTGTGATCTTGATCATATTTGAAGACCATTTGTTTTCACATGCATATTTATTCTTGATTCACCAAGAATCTTTTTAGACATCCATTTTATTTGAATCTTATTGCTTAAGGCACCAATGCTTAGACATGCATAACTTGCTATCTAAGGTGCCTGATTTTGCCATATGAGCATTATTATTTTTGTTAGTGGAGGGTTTTTGACAGTCTGAAGTATCTGCACTGAACTTATTAAAATGCTGAGTTGGGCCTAGTATTCCTATCTAGATATCAGTACAATTTTATTAAAAAGTTACTTAATATGTTGTTACATTAATGGTATTTCTCAGAAAAAGCTGGTGCAGCACCTGCAACAGCATCCGCAGCCCCCACAGCACCTCAAACAGTTAAAAAACTGGATAACTTGTTCTTCATTGATGAGCCCAAGAGCATTCATATTGTTGAGAGTAAGTTGCTGCTTTCCGCCGAACAGTACAGATATGTCTTTTTTATGATTAGTGTTCAATTTTGAATTACATGATGGAATTACATCATATTCTGGATTACAGAGGGTACAGCCACCTTTATTGCTAAAGTTGGTGGTGATCCCATTCCCAATGTGAAATGGATGAAGGGCAAATGGAGGCAGATGACCCATGGTGGTCGCGTCAACATTCAACAAAAAGGTCAAGAGGCAAAGCTGGAGATCAAAGAGGTGACCAAATCTGACTCTGGTCAGTACAGATGTGTTGCTTCCAACAAACATGGAGAAATTGAGTGCAGCACAGAGTTGAATGTTGATGAGAAGAAACAGTCTGGACCAGAAATGGTCAAACTCAAGAAGTGAGTCAGAAATGGTGGTTTTCCTTGCCAGAAAAGCTCAAATCACAATTCTGTAATAATTATAACCCTTGCACTCTTTTTTTGTTACGTTCAGGACTCCATCAAAGCAGAAAAGTCCTAAGGAAGACAAAGATATTGACATTGTTGAGTTGCTAAGAAATGTTGATCCCAAAGAGTATGAGAAATATGCTCGCATGTATGGAATCACAGACTTTCGGGGTCTCCTTCAAGCCATTGAGTTCCTGAAGAAGGAGAAGGGTGAAGAAAGTGGAAGACCGGTAGATAAATCTAACATTTTTTTTGTCGAAATCTTATGCTTTCCTACACCCTATTGAGATCTAAAATCTACAACAAGCCTTAATTGGTGCCCTTGTTTTCTGAATCAGGAAAGTGAACATGGAAAAGAATATGATGAGGATTTGGCTAAGCTTGTGTCTGATTTGCAGAAGCGAATGGAACACAGTGAAGTATGTTCCTTCTTTGGGAAGCTGAAGAACCACTGCTTCAATTTTCAGACATATTTTCATTTTGATGCATATGCTAATCAGACGCATGTTGATGACCTAAATGTATAAATATTTTGTTTTTGCAGCCTGTTACCCTGCTTAAAGACATCACAGATCAGACAACGCAAGTTAACAAAGAGGCAGTGTTTGAGTGTGAGATTAAAATCAACTATCCAGAAATTACACTGTCTTGGTATAAAGATACACAGAAGCTAGGAACTAGTGATAAATACGACATTAAACTCGTGGGCGACCGTCAGATATTGAAGATCAAGAACTGTCAGACCAGTGACCAGGGAAATTACCGTGTCGTTTGTGGGCCACATATATCCAATGCCAGACTGACAGTGTTGGGTAAGTCGATTTTAAGGTCCTTGTATTTTGCTTTTAAATACCATTTTTGTGCCTATAATAAATTGAGGCACATTACCTCAATATTCTACAGAGAGCCAAGATCATGTGCAGAAACCATC
The DNA here is from genome assembly GCA_032353835.1 of Enteromius viviparus. NCBI lineage: Eukaryota > Metazoa > Chordata > Actinopteri > Cypriniformes > Cyprinidae > Enteromius > Enteromius viviparus. The sequence continues at coordinate 5,759,793 of JAUCNO010001888.1, forward strand.
ACCTGGTAAGAGGGTAGAAATGCATTGTAGTGTAGTGCTTGCTGACACATAGATTTATGGCTTATAACATATTTACTTCAATTAAATGATTAGAATGAGAAGGAGGGCCACATAAATGTCCAATCATGAAAGGGAATTACTAACCTCTTCTTGTTGCTCTACCTATTAGCAAATGCTAAGCATCTTTTTCTTTTTCCTTAGTGCTTTAAAATTGCTTGGCTATGTTGGTGTTATTGTGTACCAACAAAGTGTTGGATTAAACAAAAAGCTTGTGCGTTTGAAAGCACATGTATATTTCTTCTTATTTCTTTCCTCTTGTCCTTTAATTTTTATTTTATTTGCACACAATGACATTTTGAGATAATTAACCATTCCAAAACTTTTGTCATTTCTAGCTGATCAAATTCAATTCACCAAGCGCATTCAAAATATTGTGGTGAATGAGCGTCACTCTGCCACTTTTGAGTGCGAGTTGTCTTTTGACAATGCGGTCGTCACCTGGTATAAAGATGCATGGGAGCTTAAAGAAAGCCCAAAATATACCTTCAGGTGTGAGGGACGAAGGCACTTTATGATCATCCGTAACGTAACATCTGACGATGAAGGTGTGTACATTAGTCCTAACTTAATACTTAGTGTCTCAATGTAAATATATAATTAAACCGATTTAAACTAAATTAACTTTACTGGAAATTTTTTAGGCGTGTACTCTGTGATTGCGCGGCTGGAGCCTGTTGGTGAAACTAAAAGTACAGCTGAGCTTTATCTGTCAGGAAAAGGTAAAATCTACCGCAGTATCATTTTGTGACTTGTTTACTAGAATTTAGTCAACCGCAATTATATTTGACATTCTTTTGCAGAATTTGAAATAAGAACACGTTCTTTTGGTAAGTGGTTTGTTATGCACTAAATCATTTCTGAGAGTTAACGGTCTGCATAGTCCCCTATCCCAACTAATTTATTATTATTTTTTTAAATTCTCCAAATTGTAAACGCAAACTTTATACCATTAAATAATAATAAATAATTCAATTAATTAAATTCATCTTAACCTGTCCAGATGTTGCAGATACATCGATACATGTGCCAGATGTGTCATCTGTGATTAGTTTTAAAGGTAAGACTAGAACAAATAAATGTATAAATAAAAGACCATATTGTCCTATAGTTTTTAACCCACCTGTTACATTTTGATGAAAAGAAGAATCCTCAGACTTTCATTATGAAGAAAAGTTTGAAACAAAAGGTATTATTTCAAATTAAAATGGATGTGTTTAATTAATGTCTTAACTGTACTTAGTGAGTACATTAAATACACTAAAAGACTAAATACTAAACGTTTTCATCATGTCAACCCCCGAATGCATTAGTAAACTAATATTATCATATCATTAGCATATTACAATTTAATCTCACCCTGGTATCATCTAAAGTGGATGTTTACTTAAAAAACTAATGTGATACGATCATGTTCTAAAGGTCTAAAGGTATTTCTTTGATTTCTTTTTTTGTTATGTTTATTTACACTAACATTTGAGCTAACAACCAAATTTGGTCCAACACTGTTGTTACAGAATTATTTATTAAAACATAACATTATATTGTATTGTTGTATGGTAGAGTGTCAGAACTGGATAGTTCATGAGGAGACTGTTACTTATGAATTCTCTTCACTGCAAGGTACACTGTCTTAGATTCTTTAACTAAGAGCGTAACATTTTGCTCGTCTTATTTGTACTGTATGTGTGTAGACTTGCTTCACTCATCTTCATAATACTTCTCTTTTTTTTTTACATGTATTTTGTATTCCTTGTCTTTTTGATATAACTGGCTATTTAATACCAACACCTCCTGTCCCTATCAATAACCATCTCCTCCATCATTTTCAATTTCAGCATCATTAACATTTTTAATTTACAGGTATTGTGTGCTGCAAACCTTGTGTGTGTATGTCTGAAACTAAATGTGTGTGTCAATGTTCATGCCTAAGTATGTTCTTGTTTTTCATCAGAATTGAAGAAACCTGTTGAGGAGACTGTAACGAAACGTATAGTGGAAAGGACAGAGGAGGTCCCTGTGAAAGGTATTGGATGAAGGAAAAATGCTTTGCTTATGGCCATATCTAATGATCTCTTAACATTTATGTAAAGCCAATCGCCTTTTTTGTTGTTGTCTATACTGAATCAAAAACATGTAACGTTTTTGGTTCTTTCCTTGTCTGGGTGTTGTTTTTGTGAATGATTATTACTATTACGGTCACTGTGTCATTGTTCATTGTATAATTGCTTTTTATGACTGGTCTTGGTTGTATGTCCATGAATACCTTCTTCTAATGCTTGTGCAATCATGCTAAAAGCATGGACGCTTTGGCTACTTAAACTCTGCTTAAGCTTTGCAGTTGTATTTTAACAAAGCCGATGTCTTTTATGTACCTGAAGTTATGAAGCAACCAGAAGAAAAAACTGAAACATCCTTTGTACAGCCTCCAGTTCCTGAGAAAGGTATTATTATGTCTTTGCTTGAGTGTTATATTGTTCCAATATTTCTTCCCTCTGTTTATATTTTTTTTTCTTCCAAAATATTAAACCAAATCTGTGTTTGTGTAAAAATTGTGTTTTTGTGTACCTGCTGTATGTGTAGCTCTTTGATGTAAAGATTCATAATTTGCAACTTAATTTTATTTCTTTGATGCCATGATATTTTCAAGAACCTGAAGTCAAGAAGCCTGTTGAGGAAGAAGTCACATCTGTCAGAGTGACAGAGCAAAAAGAACAACCCACACGCAAAGGTATCACAAACAGTATGTCTTTCAGTGTGTATACTATTTTATATATGTTTTGTATGTTTATTGTATGTATAAATATGTTTCTTTCTTCTTCAAACTTATGTATGTTATGTTTATATGTGTGTAACTGTAATTTGCAGTTTCTTCTCGTCACTTTCTTGTTATTATGTAAAATATTCTTAATGTCTTGGGAGTCAACATATCTTGCACACCGAAATTAAAAATCTAAAACTGTTGTATGATTTCTGTTTGTGGTGTTAGTCTCCTTTGAGAATTTATAGCAATATATGTGTAACTTAAAGATAATCTCAAACCTACACCCTCAGAGCCTAAACCTCAGGTGCCAGCAGAACCAAAGGCTACAGTGGCTGAACCAAAGCCTGAGCCAAAAGCTCTAACGAAACCTGAGCCCAAGCCTGAGCCAAAAGCTCTACTGAATTCTGAGCCAAAAGCTGCACCAAAGCCTGAGGCTGAACCTAAGACTGCAGTTGCAAAGACAGTTGAGGCACCTTCTGTCAAAGGTATTGTGTGTAACTGAATCATCTGTGCAATTTTTGTGTGTGTGTGTTTGTTTTGTGAGTCAGCATGTCTGTCTGTGTTAAGTACTGTATGTACGAGTGCCTTACTAAATTTGTTGTATGTTTAGTCCTTAGATTCTTAGAATCACCCTCTTGTTTAACTTGCTGTAAGAATATAAAGTTCTCTCTTGTTCATATTTTTGGGTTACTGTATGCTTCTTTGTTTTTGGTGTTCTTTTAAAGCACCCGAAGCTACAAAAAAGCCAGAAGCTGCACTTCCACTATCCTTTGATATTAAAAAAGATGAGGCTTTAACTCCAAAGCCTGACACTACTCAAAGAAAAGGTAACTTTAAGCCTCAAAAATGACTGAGGATAAGTCTCGCAAGAGATCTTAAAACAATTGAATTCTTATTTGTTGTCTGTACAAAACTGCCACCATGGCACTCTTGCAATGCATGTCAAACTCTTCTCTTGATCTTTTAATTGATTCTTTTTATTGTATGCACCTCTGCATTCTAATGTGAATGCTATTCTTTTTGTTTTATGACACTGATTAACACGTGTGTTCTTTTGAAGCTTTTGTGGAGATCAAGGAAATAGACACACCAAAAGTAAAGCTAGATGGAAAACCAGAACCTAAACGTGCTGCCGCTGAGCCACCAAAGAAAGACCTCTCTACCCTACTACCAGATGAATCTAACAAAGATCATTTGCCTGTTCACTCTGAGTCATCGAGTGTAGAGCCAGCTATTCAGCCTAAAACTACACAACACCAGCCTCCCGAACCAGTTAGAAAACAAGTAGTCACAGCTTCACCAGAAGTTGTAGTTGAACCAACAAAAACACAACCTCCTCGAGAAGTTTTCAAAGCAGAGTCTTCAGTCAAACCTTTAGAGTCACCTCAAATAGATCAAGATAAAAAGCAAGTGCCATCACAGAGTGAACCAACCCTTAAAATCAGTGAGCCAGCACTTGCTCACAAAAAGGAGGGTCGTCCACAGAAAGGTATTCTTAAGTCTTCATATTAAGCTTCTTTAAATGCATTCATGGTGTAGCAATCATTACAAAAACTATTTAAAGATGTCTTGTCAACTTATTGATTCTTCTTATTGTGCTTTTCTTTGTCTGGTATTATTTTTATATTTACAAAGTGGTTGAAGTAAAGGCTGCAGAACTGCCATCTGAGATAAAGCCAGTGACTAAAGCTAAAATGGAGACTGAGATTCCCTCAGCTAAAGGTATGCTCGACTAGTCATAAGAGATACAAATCAAATGTGTATCTCTATTAATAGATCTGTTTGGGATACAAAAACAGATCTCCCACTATATATAACATAATCATTATTAACAATTTAATAATAGATAGCTGAAGAATTATTTGTAGTATTATTAATATATTAATCTGTTTTAAATAAGTGTTTTAGTCTGGCTTAGAAAAGTATTACTTTCAATAAACCAAGCCAGAGAAAATATTGTATTCTGACAGCGCTGGGGAATTAAATATTATCTCTAAACTAACTTAGAGATTTAAATGTGGAATATCCGTTTTGATGTTTGTGTGCATGTTTTCTTGAAAACTCTTCTGCCATCATTGCATGGTGCAATCTTAAAGAAACCTTTCATCTTTAAAGTCTTTGCAGCTTCTGAGAAGAAAACTATCCAATTTCCTCACACAGTGGAAGTAGTTCAGAAGATGTCCATGGAGGAAATGTTTTTGAAGAAGGAAATTGTGGAAGAGAGTGAAAGCATACCTCATCACATTTTGTCTTATCAAGAGAATATTATAGGAATGGATGAGAGTCATCACAGTAGAGAATCAGCTGCTGAAGTTGTGAAGACAATTAAAACAGAGGTTTACCATGGGCCAGAACCCTCTTTTAAACTGCAAAATATAAAGGAGTTCCCTGAGATGAAATTGTCAAAACAAGAAGTGCAAATTGAGAAAAAGGAAAGGAAATTAGAGATGTCCCATGATGAAACCTTTCCAGAAGCTGTGGTGGTACTTGGCATTGAGACACCTCAGAAAAGGCAAGGCCTTATTTCAGATAAAAAGAAAACATCTGAAGATATGCCTCTGCAAAAGACAGATGACATCCCTAGAAAAGAGATGGCCATTCAGAGAGAAACAGATGTGCACAAGAAGGAACCAATTCACTTCCAGGAGTCTTTTCATGAAAACAGGAGATCACACAAGGAAACCCTTCATACGTTTCCAGAGATAACACCAATAGTAAAACCAGAAGAAAATGGAACTATGTTAAAGGAAGTGCATAAAGCTCTTGAGAAAGGTAAACCTTACAGTCTTCAGCAAATGCCTTGATTGGTATATTGCAGTCTTTACTTTAATTATTTGTCTTCAGGTATTTGCCGAAAAGGCAACTATTTCCTCTTTATAAGTCTTTATAAGTCTCATGCCTGCATGTTCCTCTTTAGTTTCTTGTGTCTTGAATATGTTATAATTCTTAAATAGACAAGAAGACCCAGGCTGTTACAACTCCTGTGTCAGAAGTTGTTTCTCCTGCTAAAGGTACTCAAAGGAAGGCTGGGAGATTTGGTGCTATTACTCTTCAGTTCTTGGCATAGTGTGTAATTATGTGTCTGTATGCTCGTCTATATATGTCTATTTCTTCATTGTGACCATGGCTTACTTTTATTTAAAGAACCAGCATTTGTGACGAAATCTGAACCAGAAGTCCAAAAGCCAACTGTGGCTCCAGCTGAACAGAAAATATTGCCTCCATCAAAAGGTATACAGCAAGTCTGGAAGAACCATTTTCAGATATCATGTCTATTTGTGTCTATTTGTTTTGTCATCATGTTTAGTCCAACTACACCATATTCCACATGTGGCTTTATTATTCTTAAATGTGATTATGATATTGTTTTAATTAAAGAGCCAACCGTTGAAAGGGAAATATCACCTGATGCATCAAAGCCAATTATGGTCCCAGCTGAACAGAAAATATTACCTCCTTTAAAAGGTATTCAAAGTCGCATTGTGGTAGAACTCTTTTCTGGTCTCTTTTTTAGTCTTTGGTATGTGTTTGCTTGTTTTGTTAGTCTAATCTTTTTTCTATGCAAATCTTTACAAGTTTTGTGTCCAGTCAAATAACATCTTAGTCCCATTTTTTTATTTTATTTAGTTATTCTTGCTTGTTATTTATGGCATTGTTTTATTTAAAGAGCCAACTCTTGAAAAGAAGCCAGTTACTGAAGTAGCAAAGCCAACTGTGGCTCCAGTGGAACAGAAAATAGTATCTCCTCCAAAAGGTATTCAAAGCAAACATGTTTTGCTGGACTATAGTCTTTAGAATGATGTTTGATTGTTTGGTTATATTTGTGTTCTTGTGTTTCTTTGTGACAAGTGTTTCTTGTGTAGTCAAATAACATCTTATTCCGAATTTGCCTTCACTATTACTTGTGATTATGGTGTTGTTTTACTTAAAGAGCCAACTGTTGAAAAGACACCATCTCCTGTGGCACCAGAGCCAACAGCAACTCCAACTGAACAGAAAGTTTCTCCTCCCACAGGTAGAGTCTCTGTTGTCATGTCTTCTGTGTCAGGTATCATTGTTGTTGTTCCCTTTTTGGTTTTTAATGTGTCTTTGAGGTCTTGTGAATTGTACTTCTTTTAAAGTATCTTTTGAATCTTGTCATGTGATTACATGTTGTTGTAAAGTGCTTACTAACCAGTTTGACATTGTTTCTATATATCTATAACTATGGATAAGAGGTGTCTACTTTTGTATTTAACTTTGTTACATTTACCATATATAAACAAACATTCACTTATTTTCTTAAAATTAAGTACCTTCTTTCTTTAATGGACCCCAAAGGAAATGTTTCATAGACTGTCTGAGCAATTGTTTTTTTTATACAATGAAAGTGGACGCTGGCCAGGGATTGTCAAAATAAAAGAAAAAAAGGTGTCATAGAGGTAGTCTGTTTAACTTGAGTTCTCTGAAGACATGTTCTCAGGAACAGATTCAAATTTAAGTTAATTACTGCAACAATGTCACCATTCACTTTCATTGAATAAAAAGAGCAGCTTGGACAAAATGCTATAAACATTTTTCTTTCATATAAAGCATTTTGAAAGATTTAGAAAAAATAATTCCATCTAATGTGTGTATATTGGTACCTGTTTAATGAAAATGATCTTTGAAACAGATGCAGAAAAGGGCCCTGTTACAGCTCCTGGACCTGCTGGCAAAGGTATGTTGATGTGTGATTTACATGCCACAAATGAACCTTTTAAATGTTTGATTATAAAACATATACAAATCATTATTCAGGCAACACATTTCACATGTCTGCTTTTCTGTTTTGTTTGTTTTGTCTCTTTTTTGTTAGCTTATTGTTGTGTTTTATTGTTGTTTTTATTCTTCTTTTTATATTACCGTTTCGTTCATTACTATCAGGGTTGAGGTTAATTTCATTTTAATTCCAATACAGATGACTTCGCTTCAACCCTGCTGTGCGATATGTGTACATGTGTCTTATGTCATGCTAATTGTACTGTCCATGTTATGTGATATTGTGACCTTTATCGCCTCAGAAACAACTAGCACCACACAAGTACTTCTTAAACAAAAGAGTAAAATTCACATCAAGGAAGAGGAAAAACTGGACATGCCAACTGTAAAGAAATTAACCAAAAGTTACTTAACAAAAGAAGGACCACTTCTCCGGAAAGTTGAGAAAACTGAAATAAGTGGAGAGGAGGTGGTGTATTCAAAGGCTGCTACTGAAATCAAACTCACCAGCAGCTATGAAATCACAGAAGATAGTTGGTCATATGAAACTGCTACAAAAACAGAGAAAATATCTAAAGGGGAGGAAAAGAAGACCAAACAATACAAGGATGTGAGGGAGCTAAAAATGATTGCTCCTGAAAGTGTTGAAAGAGAAGTAGAAAATAAGGCTAAACAAGGAAGTAAAATTGCAAAGGAATATATGGAAGATGAACCTAAGATACTTCTGAAAAAGACAACTAAGTCAATATCAACTGAGAAAGAACAGGAAACTGTCCAATTGAAACCTGTTGAGAAATTAGATAAGGCTGTTGCAGGTCCACAGAAAGACAGAAATATAGACACGAGCAAAGATAGTATTGGTGTCCAAAAACACGAAAGGATTATAAAGGATGAGTCTGTTTCAAAGAAGGACATAGATGCAAAACCTGCAGATAAAAAATTTAAAGAACCCATAATTCAAAAACCTTTTGTGGCTAAAGATGAAATCTCCAAAGAACCTGAGAAATTTTCAAAGACAGCAAAAAGAATTCTACCACATGAAGAGGAGCCAGAAACTGTTACTCTGAAACCATTTTCCAAAGAATCTCATGCTGATGTAACCACTGACGTTGTTCCTCAAAAACAAACTAAAAACAAGACGGTAGATATTAAGCATCCAGAAAGAACAAAAGAACCAGGAACAAGTAAAAAAACATATGAAGAGGCTGAAATGATCAAAAAGCAAGAGTCACTCCATGAGTATCAGCCCATGAAGAGTACTGCTACTCCAGAAAAGACACAGGAGGGTTCCAAAGAAGAGGGGAAGGGAATAACCAAACATCATGGAATTATTCCAAAGGATGAGATGAGAAAAGAAGAGGTAAGGCTAAAACCTGTAGAAGGTAAATTAACTGCAGAGAAAACTCCTTCACCGAAGGTGGATAAACCTCATGTCACTCCACTGACTAAAAAGAGTCCAAAGGAGGAAAATAAACCAGCAGTGGCAAAGAAATTTGGTCTTTCACCAAAGGAAATTAAGAGAGAAGAGGAAAAATCATTGAAGCCTATAGAACCTGCACAGCTAAAAAAGACTCCTTCACCAAAAGTGGACATACAAAAACCTAAACCCACCGAATCCATTCCAATGGAAAGAAAGTCTAGTGCAAAATCACCCAAGAAGATTTCGCCAAAAGATTCAATTGAGTCTGTAATTCTGAAGAAGGTTTCAAAGACAGTCTCTCCCAAAGAAGAAAAGACTACTCATGAACCTTCTTTAAAAACGACTGAAGACAAACTGCTGATGGTAAAGGAGTTATCTCCTAGTGTTCTGCATCTACAAAAGATTCCAACGCAGGAAGAGGAGTTAGTATACGAGCAAGAGCTGGAGGTGGTGGATGGGGAAGAAGAAGAAACTTGGGGATTTGAACTTGTTCCTAGGGACAGTTATGGATCTGAAACCTTTGAAGACACCTTGGAGGATGGGGCTATTGAAACCCCAGGAATGGGTGACAAGAAAGGTGAGATGGTGGCACCAAAAGCTTACCACCATTATCTTGTGGCTCCCTACAATCCTTCCAAATAATATCAACTCAACTCATCATCAGTTATTACCCCTTAACAAGTGTCTTAATTTTTAAGTGTTTAGTTGTCTGTGTGTGTTGTGTGTCCTTCCTTTGATTTATTAATTCTTTCATTCTTGGTTTATCAAACACTCTTGATAGAATGTTGTGTGTCAGTGAATACTTGTTCCATCATGTAACTGTTTGTCAGTCTCATTTTCATTCCGTTATCTTTATTCGTCATTTTCGTTTGTGTGTGTCATTTGTCCTGGGCTGTTTTTATTGTCTTGGTCATTAAAATGCTCACATATATTGTATCACTTGTTTATAATTTACTAACCAATCATTTCAGATCCTTTGCAGTTTTACAATTCCAAGCCTTGCTTAATAGTATAACAATATTTCAAACAGATGGAAAACCAAAGGAGGAGCCAGCTCCAGGCAGAGGCAGAGGACTAAGACGTATGTTCATAATAGACAGTACTTGTGTTATATGCATTTAAAATGTTACAGTGCATATGTTACATTAAAATTATTACTTTAAATGGTGAAACTATTGTGTGACGGGAAATGCTTTTTTTTATTATTAGCAAGACAAACTCCATCTCCTGGTGATGCTGGAAGGGGTAGAGGGAAACCTGGTGGTGGAGGTGACAAGCCTCCAGGAGAATCGCCATTTGGTTTCCAGCTCAAAGCTGTTCCCTTAAAGTTTGTGAAGGAGCTCCAAGACATTGTGTTACAGGAGGCCGAGTCCATTGGCTCCTCTGCTGTATTTGAGTGCCAGATCTCTCCATCTACTGCTATCACCACCTGGATGAAAGATGGAAGCAATCTAAGAGAAAGTCCAAAGCACAAATTCACATCTGATGGCAAAGACCGCAAACTGCAAATCATTGATGTACAGCTTTCAGACACTGGAGAGTACACGTGTGTTGCAAAGCTTGGCAACAAGGAGAAGACCTCAACAGCTAAACTTATTGTAGAAGGTATTTATGACTGCTATTCTCAAAGCATCTTTTCTATTCATACAAAAAATCATTATAGCGTTGCCTCTAAATGCCATTAATGTTACTATGTTAGTACTAATGACATATGATGTTACAAGTGGCATTTCTTCTATCGTTTCATATAGAATTACCTGTGAAATTCACAAAGAATCTGGAAGAAGAGACCTCCGTGCTTAAGGGCCAGCCAATGTATTTGACCTGTGAGTTGAGCAAGGACAAAGATGTGGTCTGGAAGAAGAACGGAAAAGAGATAAAAGAAATTCCTGGCAAAATTCAAATCAATATTATTGGGCTACAGCGTGCCATCACAATTCAGGATGCAAATGATGATGATGCTGGTGTTTACACATGCGAGTGTGAAAACATCAAAACTCAAACTAACGTCAAGGTTATTGGTATGTATTTGATCTTTTTAAACTTCACAGCTCCCTAAATAGATTGGAAGAAGTTTCCATTTCTTCTTTTGGCGAGTTTAGATCCTGTGTGTGAATTTACCCATGTATTTGTTTAACAGAAATTGTTAGAGACTGGTTAGTAAAACCTTTGCGGGACCAGCATGTGAAACCCAAGGCCAATGCGACATTCAAAGGCGAGCTCTTCAAGGACACCCCTAACTGGAAGTGGTACAAGGGTAACGATGAAATCCCTAATGAACCTACAGATAAGACCGAGGTGAAGAAGGAGGGTAAAGATATCTCTCTTACAATTAAAAATGCCCAGCCCGATGACATCGCTGAGTACGCTGTGGAGGTTGAAGGCCGCAGATATGCAGCAAATCTAACACTTGGAGGTTTGTTTACAAACAGCATCGCCACCTGAGGACTGATTTCTGCTCATATGACCATCTAAAAACAGTGTGTATAAACCTTTTAATCTCTGTTCAGAGCGTGAAGCTGAGATCTTGAAGCCTCTTGCTAGTGTGGAGGTGGTTGAGAAAACGGAGGCCAACTTTGATACTGAAATTTCAGAGGATGATGTGCCTGGCGAATGGAAACTTAAAGGACAGGTTCTGACAAGATCACCGGTAGGTGTTGCCGAAGCAACTTTGACACTGTGAACCTAACCATAACCCTACAAACTAGCAATAACTGAAGTAGTGCAATAACTTTCTACTGAACAGTATTAATATTTTTCTTCTATTTTAGACATGTGACATCAGATCTGAGGGAGGAAAACGATTCCTTACTATCAAAAATATTCAGCTTGATCAATCTGGCGAAGTTACATACCAAGCTCTGAATGCTGTGACAAGTGCTATGCTCACAGTTAAAGGTAAGAGAAAAATGAATGTCTTTTTAAAAGCATAAGAAAATGTCTTCAAATCTGCAAATGCAGATGAATGATGATATGGACAATGTTCATTCATACTTACCAGAGTTGGAAATGGAGTTCACAGTCCCTTTGAAGGACGTTACTGTGCATGAAAAGAAACAGGCAAAGTTTGAGTGCTCCATCAATAAGGATGTGCCTAAAGTGATTTGGTTTAAGGGTTCTGATATTGTTACACAAGGAAATAAGTATGAAATCATTGATGACGGAAAGAAACACATACTCATTATAAATAACTGTGGCTTTGAGGATGAGAGTGAATACAGTATTGAGGTCTTGGGCAAATCATCAAAAGCAAAACTGATGGTAGAGGGTAAGTCGGTTATCATCTTGGTTAGTGAAGTGCTGGTCAAAATACTTTCTGACAAAATTTAACAAGGATGTTTATTAATGAATGGTCTAACAAATAGCAAATAGAAAACAACACAGTTTCTAATAAATTCACTTCCTCTAATAAATTCACTAATAAATTCTGGTTTTCAAGTTTGTAGTATATTCATTTATTGCGCCCATAGTCATTTGTTATGCACTAAACAAATGTCATAGGTATGAGGCTGAACTTCACCTCAACATTAAAGGACCTAACTGTGAAGGAAGGTAAAATGGCTTTATTTGAGCTTGAACTCTCTCATGAGAATGTCGCTGTGACATGGTACAAAAATGAAATAAAAGTGCACCCAAGCAGAACCGTATTCACCAGCGTTGTGGGAAGGAAACATACTATAGAATTTAAGGAAGTATCACTAGATGATACTTGCCTAATAAAAGCAGAGGCTAAAGGAATATCCACAATGGCTAAGCTGCTCGTAATAGGTAATTTTACATTTATTTGATCAGCTGTACCAATTCTTGTTTTTGAAGTAGAACTAAATCTAAATGTAGATTACTACTTATTATAGTTTCTGAACGTTAACACAGCAACCTGTTTTTACAGAGGGTGATGCATATTTCACCACCAAGTTACAAGATTACACCGCGGTTGAAAAAGATGAAGTCACATTTGACTGCGAGCTCAGCAAAGATGTTCCTGTGAAATGGTTCAAGAATGAAATTGAAATCAAAGCCTCAAAGATGGTGACCATAAAAGTTGAAGGCAATCGAAGAATCCTTAATCTAAAGAAAGCTGAGAACCAAGACAAAGGATTGTATGTTTGCGACTGTGGTACTGACAAGACTTCAGCTAACTTGAACATTGAAGGTCAGTAACTAATGTTATATTCCTAAAATTAAATAACGTTGCAGTCTTTTAATGGTGCAAATTTATATTTATATTATATATTTTTTTCTAATTCCAGCTCGTGACATCAAAGTGGTGCGACCCATTTATGGCGTTGAGCTCTTTGATGGTGAGACAGCTCGTTTTGAGGTGGAAATCTCAGAAGATGATGTCCATGGGCAATGGAAACTGAAGGGCGAAGTCTTGTCCTCTTCACCCGTGAGCAAAGCTCCACCAATAAATTCATTAAACATCTTACATAAAAATGTAATTCATATTTTTTTCTCATGTGTTTTGCTAACAGGATGTTGAGATTATTGAGGATGGTGCAAAACACACATTGACACTTTACAACTGCAAAGTTTCCCAATCTGGAGAAGTGGGCTTTCAGGGAGCAAATGCTAAGTGCTCTGCAAATCTTAAAGTGAAAGGTAATTTTAAAAATATATATAGAATTTTTAATATATTCTTTTAATGAAAAAATATTTCAAGAGGTAATTCTTTCTATCTAATCAACTATTTCTGTTCACCTTTATCATAGATCTGCCCATTTCTTTTGTCATGCCCTTGAGCGATGTACAAGTCTATGAGAAAGATGATGCAAGATTTGAAATTGAACTGTCAAGAGAGGCCAAGGTCGTCCGTTGGCTAAAGGGATCCCAGGAGTTGAAGGCTGATGAAAAGTTTGAAATCCTTGCTGAAAAGAAAAGACATACTTTAGTGGTCAAATCTGCTGCCTATGAGGATGAGGCTAAGTACATGTTTGAGGCTGAGGACAAGAGGACATCTGCCAAACTTGTTATTCAGGGTAATGGAATGCACAGTAATCACATTTCCTTCAGATTTTTTTTTCTGATGAATTGTTTCTGATCTGAATTTATCATTCTGCACAGGTATCCGTCTTGAGTTTGTCAGACCCATTAAAGATGTCACTGTTAAAGAGCGTGAGACTGCAGAATTCAGGATT